>JAWZYU010001098.1:0-48000 GCA_038380435.1 Ryuthela nishihirai | reverse complement strand
GTGTGGGTTTTTGTGTTTGTTTCCATTCTACTCTGCTGGGTGTGGGTTTCTTTTCCATTCTACTCTGCTGGGTGTGGGTTTTTGTGTTTGTTCCATTCTACTCTGCTGGGTGTGGGTTTCTTTCCATTCTACTCTGCTGGGTGTGGGTTTTTGTGTTTGTTTCCATTCTACTCTGCTGGGTGTGGGTTTCTTTCCATTCTACTCTGCTGGGTGTGGGTTTTTGTGTTTGTTTCCATTCTACTCTGCTGGGTGTGGGTTTCTTTCCATTCTACTCTGCTGGGTGTGGGTTTTTGTGTTTGTTTCCATTCTACTCTGCTGGGTGTGGGTTTCTTTCCATTCTACTCTGCTGGGTGTGGGTTTTTGTGTTTGTTTCCATTCTACTCTGCTGGGTGTGGGTTTCTTTCCATTCTACTCTGCTGGGTGTGGGTTTTGTGTTTGTTTCCATTCTACTCTGCTGGGTGTGGGTTTCTTTCCATTCTACTCTGCTGGGTGTGGGTTTTTGTGTTTGTTTCCATTCTACTCTGCTGGGTGTGGGTTTCTTTCCATTCTACTCTGCTGGGTGTGGGTTTTTGTGTTTGTTTCCATTCTACTCTGCTGGGTGTGGGTTTCTTTCCATTCTACTCTGCTGGGTGTGGGTTTTTGTGTTTGTTTCCATTCTACTCTGCTGGGTGTGGGTTTCTTTCCATTCTACTCTGCTGGGTGTGGGTTTTTGTGTTTGTTTCCATTCTACTCTGCTGGGTGTGGTTTCTTTCCATTCTACTCTGCTGGGTGTGGGTTTTTGTGTTTGTTTCCATTCTACTCTGCTGGGTGTGGGTTTCTTTCCATTCTACTCTGCTGGGTGTGGGTTTTTGTGTTTGTTTCCATTCTACTCTGCTGGTGTGGGTTTCTTTCCATTCTACTCTGCTGGGTGTGGGTTTTTGTGTTTGTTTCCATTCTACTCTGCTGGGTGTGGGTTTCTTTCCATTCTACTCTGCTGGGTGTGGGTTTTTGTGTTTGTTTCCATTCTACTCTGCTGGGTGTGGGTTTCTTTCCATTCTACTCTGCTGGGTGTGGGTTTTTGTGTTTGTTTCCATTCTACTCTGCTGGGTGTGGGTTTCTTTCCATTCTACTCTGCTGGGTGTGGGTTTTTGTGTTTGTTTCCATTCTACTCTGCTGGGTGTGGGTTTCTTTCCATTCTACTCTGCTGGGTGTGGGTTTTTGTGTTTGTTTCCATTCTACTCTGCTGGGTGTGGGTTTCTTTCCATTCTACTCTGCTGGGTGTGGGTTTTTGTGTTTGTTTCCATTCTACTCTGCTGGGTGTGGGTTTCTTCCATTTCTACTCTGCTGGGTGTGGGTTTTTGTGTTTGTTTCCATTCTACTCTGCTGGGTGTGGGTTTCTTTCCATTCTACTCTGCTGGGTGTGGGTTTTTGTGTTTGTTTCCATTCTACTCTGCTGGGTGTGGGTTTCTTTCCATTCTACTCTGCTGGGTGTGGGTTTTTGTGTTTGTTTCCATTCTACTCTGCTGGGTGTGGGTTTCTTTCCATTCTACTCTGCTGGGTGTGGGTTTTTGTGTTTGTTTCCATTCTACTCTGCTGGGTGTGGGTTTCTTTCCATTCTACTCTGCTGGGTGTGGGTTTTTGTGTTTGTTTCCATTCTACTCTGCTGGGTGTGGGTTTCTTTCCATTCTACTCTGCTGGGTGTGGGTTTTTGTGTTTGTTTCCATTCTACTCTGCTGGGTGTGGGTTTCTTTCCATTCTACTCTGCTGGGTGTGGGTTTTTGTGTTTGTTTCCATTCTACTCTGCTGGGTGTGGGTTTCTTTCCATTCTACTCTGCTGGGTGTGGGTTTTTGTGTTTGTTTCCATTCTACTCTGCTGGGTGTGGGTTTCTTTCCATTCTACTCTGCTGGGTGTGGGTTTTTGTGTTTGTTTCCATTCTACTCTGCTGGGTGTGGGTTTCTTTCCATTCTACTCTGCTGGGTGTGGGTTTTTGTGTTTGTTTCCATTCTACTCTGCTGGGTGTGGGTTTCTTTCCATTCTACTCTGCTGGGTGTGGGTTTTTGTGTTTGTTTCCATTCTACTCTGCTGGGTGTGGGTTTCTTTCCATTCTACTCTGCTGGGTGTGGGTTTTTGTGTTTGTTTCCATTCTACTCTGCTGGGTGTGGGTTTCTTTCCATTCTACTCTGCTGGGTGTGGGTTTTTGTGTTTGTTTCCATTCTACTCTGCTGGGTGTGGGTTTCTTTCCATTCTACTCTGCTGGGTGTGGGTTTTTGTGTTTGTTTCCATTCTACTCTGCTGGGTGTGGGTTTCTTTCCATTCTACTCTGCTGGGTGTGGGTTTTTGTGTTTGTTTCCATTCTACTCTGCTGGGTGTGGGTTTCTTTCCATTCTACTCTGCTGGGTGTGGGTTTTTGTGTTTGTTTCCATTCTACTCTGCTGGGTGTGGGTTTCTTTCCATTCTACTCTGCTGGGTGTGGGTTTTTGTGTTTGTTTCCATTCTACTCTGCTGGGTGTGGGTTTCTTTCCATTCTACTCTGCTGGGTGTGGGTTTTTGTGTTTGTTTCCATTCTACTCTGCTGGGTGTGGGTTTCTTTCCATTCTACTCTGCTGGGTGTGGGTTTTTGTGTTTGTTTCCATTCTACTCTGCTGGGTGTGGGTTTCTTTCCATTCTACTCTGCTGGGTGTGGGTTTTTGTGTTTGTTTCCATTCTACTCTGCTGGGTGTGGGTTTCTTTCCATTCTACTCTGCTGGGTGTGGGTTTTTGTGTTTGTTTCCATTCTACTCTGCTGGGTGTGGGTTTCTTTCCATTCTACTCTGCTGGGTGTGGGTTTTTGTGTTTGTTTCCATTCTACTCTGCTGGGTGTGGGTTTCTTTCCATTCTACTCTGCTGGGTGTGGGTTTTTGTGTTTGTTTCCATTCTACTCTGCTGGGTGTGGGTTTCTTTCCATTCTACTCTGCTGGGTGTGGGTTTTTGTGTTTGTTTCCATTCTACTCTGCTGGGTGTGGGTTTCTTTCCATTCTACTCTGCTGGGTGTGGGTTTTTGTGTTTGTTTCCATTCTACTCTGCTGGGTGTGGGTTTCTTTCCATTCTACTCTGCTGGGTGTGGGTTTTTGTGTTTGTTTCCATTCTACTCTGCTGGGTGTGGGTTTCTTTCCATTCTACTCTGCTGGGTGTGGGTTTTTGTGTTTGTTTCCATTCTACTCTGCTGGGTGTGGGTTTCTTTCCATTCTACTCTGCTGGGTGTGGGTTTTTGTGTTTGTTTCCATTCTACTCTGCTGGGTGTGGGTTTCTTTCCATTCTACTCTGCTGGGTGTGGGTTTTTGTGTTTGTTTCCATTCTACTCTGCTGGGTGTGGGTTTCTTTCCATTCTACTCTGCTGGGTGTGGGTTTTTGTGTTTGTTTCCATTCTACTCTGCTGGGTGTGGGTTTCTTTCCATTCTACTCTGCTGGGTGTGGGTTTTTGTGTTTGTTTCCATTCTACTCTGCTGGGTGTGGGTTTTCTTTCCATTCTACTCTGCTGGGTGTGGGTTTTTGTGTTTGTTTCCATTCTACTCTGCTGGGTGTGGGTTTCTTTCCATTCTACTCTGCTGGGTGTGGGTTTTTGTGTTTGTTTCCATTCTACTCTGCTGGGTGTGGGTTTCTTTCCATTCTACTCTGCTGGGTGTGGGTTTTTGTGTTTGTTTCCATTCTACTCTGCTGGGTGTGGGTTTCTTTCCATTCTACTCTGCTGGGTGTGGGTTTTTGTGTTTGTTTCCATTCTACTCTGCTGGGTGTGGGTTTCTTTCCATTCTACTCTGCTGGGTGTGGGTTTTTGTGTTTGTTTCCATTCTACTCTGCTGGGTGTGGGTTTCTTTCCATTCTACTCTGCTGGGTGTGGGTTTTTGTGTTTGTTTCCATTCTACTCTGCTGGGTGTGGGTTTCTTTCCATTCTACTCTGCTGGGTGTGGGTTTTTGTGTTTGTTTCCATTCTACTCTGCTGGGTGTGGGTTTCTTTCCATTCTACTCTGCTGGGTGTGGGTTTTTGTGTTTGTTTCCATTCTACTCTGCTGGGTGTGGGTTTCTTTCCATTCTACTCTGCTGGGTGTGGGTTTTTGTGTTTGTTTCCATTCTACTCTGCTGGGTGTGGGTTTCTTTCCATTCTACTCTGCTGGGTGTGGGTTTTTGTGTTTGTTTCCATTCTACTCTGCTGGGTGTGGGTTTCTTTCCATTCTACTCTGCTGGGTGTGGGTTTTTGTGTTTGTTTCCATTCTACTCTGCTGGGTGTGGGTTTCTTTCCATTCTACTCTGCTGGGTGTGGGTTTTTGTGTTTGTTTCCATTCTACTCTGCTGGGTGTGGGTTTCTTTCCATTCTACTCTGCTGGGTGTGGGTTTTTGTGTTTGTTTCCATTCTACTCTGCTGGGTGTGGGTTTCTTTCCATTCTACTCTGCTGGGTGTGGGTTTTTGTGTTTGTTTCCATTCTACTCTGCTGGGTGTGGGTTTCTTTCCATTCTACTCTGCTGGGTGTGGGTTTTTGTGTTTGTTTCCATTCTACTCTGCTGGGTGTGGGTTTCTTTCCATTCTACTCTGCTGGGTGTGGGTTTTTGTGTTTGTTTCCATTCTACTCTGCTGGGTGTGGGTTTCTTTCCATTCTACTCTGCTGGGTGTGGGTTTTTGTGTTTGTTTCCATTCTACTCTGCTGGGTGTGGGTTTCTTTCCATTCTACTCTGCTGGGTGTGGGTTTTTGTGTTTGTTTCCATTCTACTCTGCTGGGTGTGGGTTTCTTTCCATTCTACTCTGCTGGGTGTGGGTTTTTGTGTTTGTTTCCATTCTACTCTGCTGGGTGTGGGTTTCTTTCCATTCTACTCTGCTGGGTGTGGGTTTTTGTGTTTGTTTCCATTCTACTCTGCTGGGTGTGGGTTTCTTTCCATTCTACTCTGCTGGGTGTGGGTTTTTGTGTTTGTTTCCATTCTACTCTGCTGGGTGTGGGTTTCTTTCCATTCTACTCTGCTGGGTGTGGGTTTTTGTGTTTGTTTCCATTCTACTCTGCTGGGTGTGGGTTTCTTTCCATTCTACTCTGCTGGGTGTGGGTTTTTGTGTTTGTTTCCATTCTACTCTGCTGGGTGTGGGTTTCTTTCCATTCTACTCTGCTGGGTGTGGGTTTTTGTGTTTGTTTCCATTCTACTCTGCTGGGTGTGGGTTTCTTTCCATTCTACTCTGCTGGGTGTGGGTTTTTGTGTTTGTTTCCATTCTACTCTGCTGGGTGTGGGTTTCTTTCCATTCTACTCTGCTGGGTGTGGGTTTTTGTGTTTGTTTCCATTCTACTCTGCTGGGTGTGGGTTTCTTTCCATTCTACTCTGCTGGGTGTGGGTTTTTGTGTTTGTTTCCATTCTACTCTGCTGGGTGTGGGTTTCTTTCCATTCTACTCTGCTGGGTGTGGGTTTTTGTGTTTGTTTCCATTCTACTCTGCTGGGTGTGGGTTTCTTTCCATTCTACTCTGCTGGGTGTGGGTTTTTGTGTTTGTTTCCATTCTACTCTGCTGGGTGTGGGTTTCTTTCCATTCTACTCTGCTGGGTGTGGGTTTTTGTGTTTGTTTCCATTCTACTCTGCTGGGTGTGGGTTTCTTTCCATTCTACTCTGCTGGGTGTGGGTTTTTGTGTTTGTTTCCATTCTACTCTGCTGGGTGTGGGTTTCTTTCCATTCTACTCTGCTGGGTGTGGGTTTTTGTGTTTGTTTCCATTCTACTCTGCTGGGTGTGGGTTTCTTTCCATTCTACTCTGCTGGGTGTGGGTTTTTGTGTTTGTTTCCATTCTACTCTGCTGGGTGTGGGTTTCTTTCCATTCTACTCTGCTGGGTGTGGGTTTTTGTGTTTGTTTCCATTCTACTCTGCTGGGTGTGGGTTTCTTTCCATTCTACTCTGCTGGGTGTGGGTTTTTGTGTTTGTTTCCATTCTACTCTGCTGGGTGTGGGTTTCTTTCCATTCTACTCTGCTGGGTGTGGGTTTTTGTGTTTGTTTCCATTCTACTCTGCTGGGTGTGGGTTTCTTTCCATTCTACTCTGCTGGGTGTGGGTTTTTGTGTTTGTTTCCATTCTACTCTGCTGGGTGTGGGTTTCTTTCCATTCTACTCTGCTGGGTGTGGGTTTTTGTGTTTGTTTCCATTCTACTCTGCTGGGTGTGGGTTTCTTTCCATTCTACTCTGCTGGGTGTGGGTTTTTGTGTTTGTTTCCATTCTACTCTGCTGGGTGTGGGTTTCTTTCCATTCTACTCTGCTGGGTGTGGGTTTTTGTGTTTGTTTCCATTCTACTCTGCTGGGTGTGGGTTTCTTTCCATTCTACTCTGCTGGGTGTGGGTTTTTGTGTTTGTTTCCATTCTACTCTGCTGGGTGTGGGTTTCTTTCCATTCTACTCTGCTGGGTGTGGGTTTTTGTGTTTGTTTCCATTCTACTCTGCTGGGTGTGGGTTTCTTTCCATTCTACTCTGCTGGGTGTGGGTTTTTGTGTTTGTTTCCATTCTACTCTGCTGGGTGTGGGTTTCTTTCCATTCTACTCTGCTGGGTGTGGGTTTTTGTGTTTGTTTCCATTCTACTCTGCTGGGTGTGGGTTTCTTTCCATTCTACTCTGCTGGGTGTGGGTTTTTGTGTTTGTTTCCATTCTACTCTGCTGGGTGTGGGTTTCTTTCCATTCTACTCTGCTGGGTGTGGGTTTTTGTGTTTGTTTCCATTCTACTCTGCTGGGTGTGGGTTTCTTTCCATTCTACTCTGCTGGGTGTGGGTTTTTGTGTTTGTTTCCATTCTACTCTGCTGGGTGTGGGTTTCTTTCCATTCTACTCTGCTGGGTGTGGGTTTTTGTGTTTGTTTCCATTCTACTCTGCTGGGTGTGGGTTTCTTTCCATTCTACTCTGCTGGGTGTGGGTTTTTGTGTTTGTTTCCATTCTACTCTGCTGGGTGTGGGTTTCTTTCCATTCTACTCTGCTGGGTGTGGGTTTTTGTGTTTGTTTCCATTCTACTCTGCTGGGTGTGGGTTTCTTTCCATTCTACTCTGCTGGGTGTGGGTTTTTGTGTTTGTTTCCATTCTACTCTGCTGGGTGTGGGTTTCTTTCCATTCTACTCTGCTGGGTGTGGGTTTTTGTGTTTGTTTCCATTCTACTCTGCTGGGTGTGGGTTTCTTTCCATTCTACTCTGCTGGGTGTGGGTTTTTGTGTTTGTTTCCATTCTACTCTGCTGGGTGTGGGTTTCTTTCCATTCTACTCTGCTGGGTGTGGGTTTTTGTGTTTGTTTCCATTCTACTCTGCTGGGTGTGGGTTTCTTTCCATTCTACTCTGCTGGGTGTGGGTTTTTGTGTTTGTTTCCATTCTACTCTGCTGGGTGTGGGTTTCTTTCCATTCTACTCTGCTGGGTGTGGGTTTTTGTGTTTGTTTCCATTCTACTCTGCTGGGTGTGGGTTTCTTTCCATTCTACTCTGCTGGGTGTGGGTTTTTGTGTTTGTTTCCATTCTACTCTGCTGGGTGTGGGTTTCTTTCCATTCTACTCTGCTGGGTGTGGGTTTTTGTGTTTGTTTCCATTCTACTCTGCTGGGTGTGGGTTTCTTTCCATTCTACTCTGCTGGGTGTGGGTTTTTGTGTTTGTTTCCATTCTACTCTGCTGGGTGTGGGTTTCTTTCCATTCTACTCTGCTGGGTGTGGGTTTTTGTGTTTGTTTCCATTCTACTCTGCTGGGTGTGGGTTTCTTTCCATTCTACTCTGCTGGGTGTGGGTTTTTGTGTTTGTTTCCATTCTACTCTGCTGGGTGTGGGTTTCTTTCCATTCTACTCTGCTGGGTGTGGGTTTTTGTGTTTGTTTCCATTCTACTCTGCTGGGTGTGGGTTTCTTTCCATTCTACTCTGCTGGGTGTGGGTTTTTGTGTTTGTTTCCATTCTACTCTGCTGGGTGTGGGTTTCTTTCCATTCTACTCTGCTGGGTGTGGGTTTTTGTGTTTGTTTCCATTCTACTCTGCTGGGTGTGGGTTTCTTTCCATTCTACTCTGCTGGGTGTGGGTTTTTGTGTTTGTTTCCATTCTACTCTGCTGGGTGTGGGTTTCTTTCCATTCTACTCTGCTGGGTGTGGGTTTTTGTGTTTGTTTCCATTCTACTCTGCTGGGTGTGGGTTTCTTTCCATTCTACTCTGCTGGGTGTGGGTTTTTGTGTTTGTTTCCATTCTACTCTGCTGGGTGTGGGTTTCTTTCCATTCTACTCTGCTGGGTGTGGGTTTTTGTGTTTGTTTCCATTCTACTCTGCTGGGTGTGGGTTTCTTTCCATTCTACTCTGCTGGGTGTGGGTTTTTGTGTTTGTTTCCATTCTACTCTGCTGGGTGTGGGTTTCTTTCCATTCTACTCTGCTGGGTGTGGGTTTTTGTGTTTGTTTCCATTCTACTCTGCTGGGTGTGGGTTTCTTTCCATTCTACTCTGCTGGGTGTGGGTTTTTGTGTTTGTTTCCATTCTACTCTGCTGGGTGTGGGTTTCTTTCCATTCTACTCTGCTGGGTGTGGGTTTTTGTGTTTGTTTCCATTCTACTCTGCTGGGTGTGGGTTTCTTTCCATTCTACTCTGCTGGGTGTGGGTTTTTGTGTTTGTTTCCATTCTACTCTGCTGGGTGTGGGTTTCTTTCCATTCTACTCTGCTGGGTGTGGGTTTTTGTGTTTGTTTCCATTCTACTCTGCTGGGTGTGGGTTTCTTTCCATTCTACTCTGCTGGGTGTGGGTTTTTGTGTTTGTTTCCATTCTACTCTGCTGGGTGTGGGTTTCTTTCCATTCTACTCTGCTGGGTGTGGGTTTTTGTGTTTGTTTCCATTCTACTCTGCTGGGTGTGGGTTTCTTTCCATTCTACTCTGCTGGGTGTGGGTTTTTGTGTTTGTTTCCATTCTACTCTGCTGGGTGTGGGTTTCTTTCCATTCTACTCTGCTGGGTGTGGGTTTTTGTGTTTGTTTCCATTCTACTCTGCTGGGTGTGGGTTTCTTTCCATTCTACTCTGCTGGGTGTGGGTTTTTGTGTTTGTTTCCATTCTACTCTGCTGGGTGTGGGTTTCTTTCCATTCTACTCTGCTGGGTGTGGGTTTTTGTGTTTGTTTCCATTCTACTCTGCTGGGTGTGGGTTTCTTTCCATTCTACTCTGCTGGGTGTGGGTTTTTGTGTTTGTTTCCATTCTACTCTGCTGGGTGTGGGTTTCTTTCCATTCTACTCTGCTGGGTGTGGGTTTTTGTGTTTGTTTCCATTCTACTCTGCTGGGTGTGGGTTTCTTTCCATTCTACTCTGCTGGGTGTGGGTTTTTGTGTTTGTTTCCATTCTACTCTGCTGGGTGTGGGTTTCTTTCCATTCTACTCTGCTGGGTGTGGGTTTTTGTGTTTGTTTCCATTCTACTCTGCTGGGTGTGGGTTTCTTTCCATTCTACTCTGCTGGGTGTGGGTTTTTGTGTTTGTTTCCATTCTACTCTGCTGGGTGTGGGTTTCTTTCCATTCTACTCTGCTGGGTGTGGGTTTTTGTGTTTGTTTCCATTCTACTCTGCTGGGTGTGGGTTTCTTTCCATTCTACTCTGCTGGGTGTGGGTTTTTGTGTTTGTTTCCATTCTACTCTGCTGGGTGTGGGTTTCTTTCCATTCTACTCTGCTGGGTGTGGGTTTTTGTGTTTGTTTCCATTCTACTCTGCTGGGTGTGGGTTTCTTTCCATTCTACTCTGCTGGGTGTGGGTTTTTGTGTTTGTTTCCATTCTACTCTGCTGGGTGTGGGTTTCTTTCCATTCTACTCTGCTGGGTGTGGGTTTTTGTGTTTGTTTCCATTCTACTCTGCTGGGTGTGGGTTTCTTTCCATTCTACTCTGCTGGGTGTGGGTTTTTGTGTTTGTTTCCATTCTACTCTGCTGGGTGTGGGTTTCTTTCCATTCTACTCTGCTGGGTGTGGGTTTTTGTGTTTGTTTCCATTCTACTCTGCTGGGTGTGGGTTTCTTTCCATTCTACTCTGCTGGGTGTGGGTTTTTGTGTTTGTTTCCATTCTACTCTGCTGGGTGTGGGTTTCTTTCCATTCTACTCTGCTGGGTGTGGGTTTTTGTGTTTGTTTCCATTCTACTCTGCTGGGTGTGGGTTTCTTTCCATTCTACTCTGCTGGGTGTGGGTTTTTGTGTTTGTTTCCATTCTACTCTGCTGGGTGTGGGTTTCTTTCCATTCTACTCTGCTGGGTGTGGGTTTTTGTGTTTGTTTCCATTCTACTCTGCTGGGTGTGGGTTTCTTTCCATTCTACTCTGCTGGGTGTGGGTTTTTGTGTTTGTTTCCATTCTACTCTGCTGGGTGTGGGTTTCTTTCCATTCTACTCTGCTGGGTGTGGGTTTTTGTGTTTGTTTCCATTCTACTCTGCTGGGTGTGGGTTTCTTTCCATTCTACTCTGCTGGGTGTGGGTTTTTGTGTTTGTTTCCATTCTACTCTGCTGGGTGTGGGTTTCTTTCCATTCTACTCTGCTGGGTGTGGGTTTTTGTGTTTGTTTCCATTCTACTCTGCTGGGTGTGGGTTTCTTTCCATTCTACTCTGCTGGGTGTGGGTTTTTGTGTTTGTTTCCATTCTACTCTGCTGGGTGTGGGTTTCTTTCCATTCTACTCTGCTGGGTGTGGGTTTTTGTGTTTGTTTCCATTCTACTCTGCTGGGTGTGGGTTTCTTTCCATTCTACTCTGCTGGGTGTGGGTTTTTGTGTTTGTTTCCATTCTACTCTGCTGGGTGTGGGTTTCTTTCCATTCTACTCTGCTGGGTGTGGGTTTTTGTGTTTGTTTCCATTCTACTCTGCTGGGTGTGGGTTTCTTTCCATTCTACTCTGCTGGGTGTGGGTTTTTGTGTTTGTTTCCATTCTACTCTGCTGGGTGTGGGTTTCTTTCCATTCTACTCTGCTGGGTGTGGGTTTTTGTGTTTGTTTCCATTCTACTCTGCTGGGTGTGGGTTTCTTTCCATTCTACTCTGCTGGGTGTGGGTTTTTGTGTTTGTTTCCATTCTACTCTGCTGGGTGTGGGTTTCTTTCCATTCTACTCTGCTGGGTGTGGGTTTTTGTGTTTGTTTCCATTCTACTCTGCTGGGTGTGGGTTTCTTTCCATTCTACTCTGCTGGGTGTGGGTTTTTGTGTTTGTTTCCATTCTACTCTGCTGGGTGTGGGTTTCTTTCCATTCTACTCTGCTGGGTGTGGGTTTTTGTGTTTGTTTCCATTCTACTCTGCTGGGTGTGGGTTTCTTTCCATTCTACTCTGCTGGGTGTGGGTTTTTGTGTTTGTTTCCATTCTACTCTGCTGGGTGTGGGTTTCTTTCCATTCTACTCTGCTGGGTGTGGGTTTTTGTGTTTGTTTCCATTCTACTCTGCTGGGTGTGGGTTTCTTTCCATTCTACTCTGCTGGGTGTGGGTTTTTGTGTTTGTTTCCATTCTACTCTGCTGGGTGTGGGTTTCTTTCCATTCTACTCTGCTGGGTGTGGGTTTTTGTGTTTGTTTCCATTCTACTCTGCTGGGTGTGGGTTTCTTTCCATTCTACTCTGCTGGGTGTGGGTTTTTGTGTTTGTTTCCATTCTACTCTGCTGGGTGTGGGTTTCTTTCCATTCTACTCTGCTGGGTGTGGGTTTTTGTGTTTGTTTCCATTCTACTCTGCTGGGTGTGGGTTTCTTTCCATTCTACTCTGCTGGGTGTGGGTTTTTGTGTTTGTTTCCATTCTACTCTGCTGGGTGTGGGTTTCTTTCCATTCTACTCTGCTGGGTGTGGGTTTTTGTGTTTGTTTCCATTCTACTCTGCTGGGTGTGGGTTTCTTTCCATTCTACTCTGCTGGGTGTGGGTTTTTGTGTTTGTTTCCATTCTACTCTGCTGGGTGTGGGTTTCTTTCCATTCTACTCTGCTGGGTGTGGGTTTTTGTGTTTGTTTCCATTCTACTCTGCTGGGTGTGGGTTTCTTTCCATTCTACTCTGCTGGGTGTGGGTTTTTGTGTTTGTTTCCATTCTACTCTGCTGGGTGTGGGTTTCTTTCCATTCTACTCTGCTGGGTGTGGGTTTTTGTGTTTGTTTCCATTCTACTCTGCTGGGTGTGGGTTTCTTTCCATTCTACTCTGCTGGGTGTGGGTTTTTGTGTTTGTTTCCATTCTACTCTGCTGGGTGTGGGTTTCTTTCCATTCTACTCTGCTGGGTGTGGGTTTTTGTGTTTGTTTCCATTCTACTCTGCTGGGTGTGGGTTTCTTTCCATTCTACTCTGCTGGGTGTGGGTTTTTGTGTTTGTTTCCATTCTACTCTGCTGGGTGTGGGTTTCTTTCCATTCTACTCTGCTGGGTGTGGGTTTTTGTGTTTGTTTCCATTCTACTCTGCTGGGTGTGGGTTTCTTTCCATTCTACTCTGCTGGGTGTGGGTTTTTGTGTTTGTTTCCATTCTACTCTGCTGGGTGTGGGTTTCTTTCCATTCTACTCTGCTGGGTGTGGGTTTTTGTGTTTGTTTCCATTCTACTCTGCTGGGTGTGGGTTTCTTTCCATTCTACTCTGCTGGGTGTGGGTTTTTGTGTTTGTTTCCATTCTACTCTGCTGGGTGTGGGTTTCTTTCCATTCTACTCTGCTGGGTGTGGGTTTTTGTGTTTGTTTCCATTCTACTCTGCTGGGTGTGGGTTTCTTTCCATTCTACTCTGCTGGGTGTGGGTTTTTGTGTTTGTTTCCATTCTACTCTGCTGGGTGTGGGTTTCTTTCCATTCTACTCTGCTGGGTGTGGGTTTTTGTGTTTGTTTCCATTCTACTCTGCTGGGTGTGGGTTTCTTTCCATTCTACTCTGCTGGGTGTGGGTTTTTGTGTTTGTTTCCATTCTACTCTGCTGGGTGTGGGTTTCTTTCCATTCTACTCTGCTGGGTGTGGGTTTTTGTGTTTGTTTCCATTCTACTCTGCTGGGTGTGGGTTTCTTTCCATTCTACTCTGCTGGGTGTGGGTTTTTGTGTTTGTTTCCATTCTACTCTGCTGGGTGTGGGTTTCTTTCCATTCTACTCTGCTGGGTGTGGGTTTTTGTGTTTGTTTCCATTCTACTCTGCTGGGTGTGGGTTTCTTTCCATTCTACTCTGCTGGGTGTGGGTTTTTGTGTTTGTTTCCATTCTACTCTGCTGGGTGTGGGTTTCTTTCCATTCTACTCTGCTGGGTGTGGGTTTTTGTGTTTGTTTCCATTCTACTCTGCTGGGTGTGGGTTTCTTTCCATTCTACTCTGCTGGGTGTGGGTTTTTGTGTTTGTTTCCATTCTACTCTGCTGGGTGTGGGTTTCTTTCCATTCTACTCTGCTGGGTGTGGGTTTTTGTGTTTGTTTCCATTCTACTCTGCTGGGTGTGGGTTTCTTTCCATTCTACTCTGCTGGGTGTGGGTTTTTGTGTTTGTTTCCATTCTACTCTGCTGGGTGTGGGTTTCTTTCCATTCTACTCTGCTGGGTGTGGGTTTTTGTGTTTGTTTCCATTCTACTCTGCTGGGTGTGGGTTTCTTTCCATTCTACTCTGCTGGGTGTGGGTTTTTGTGTTTGTTTCCATTCTACTCTGCTGGGTGTGGGTTTCTTTCCATTCTACTCTGCTGGGTGTGGGTTTTTGTGTTTGTTTCCATTCTACTCTGCTGGGTGTGGGTTTCTTTCCATTCTACTCTGCTGGGTGTGGGTTTTTGTGTTTGTTTCCATTCTACTCTGCTGGGTGTGGGTTTTGGTGTTTGCTTCCCTTCTACTCTGCTGGGTTTTTGTGTTTCTTTCCACTCTACTCTGCTGGGTGTGGGTTTTTGTGTTTCTTTCCATTCTACTCTTGTCGCTTTGATCAGGTTTGTTTTTTTTCTAGAATGGCTGCATTTTCTTAGCTGGGGGACTTTGAATTTGGACTGTTTTTGACGCTGTGTGACTCTATACTGTTCTGAGATCCCATTGCTTTAACTTGGCTGTGTTGTCTGATTTGTTCCCACTTGGCCTGCTCAGTTTTGGGCGTTTTTTATAATTGGGAAGACTGATTGCTTGTTTCTTAGTGATTTGAATGTACACCTCCCTGTCACTTTTAATGATTTTTGACTTTTTCTGTGTTTTTGACTTTTTTCGACTTTTTTCACCTGATATCTAGCGAAAACTAGTTTTCTAGTCTAATTGCCAAATTTCGTCTCTCTATGACCTTTCCTTCATATAGAAGATTTGGGGACTTCACTTTTTTGGGGGTCTTTTTTGACCCCTTTACAGGGGACTTTTGGTTCTTTTTTTCTTATCAGATCTTTTTGTGTGTTTCTATCTTCATGTGGATGTCTTCATTTCTCTTCTAAGTGGGTCTGTTCATTTTTCGTTAATTTTTGAAAATGTCGCCTTTTTTGACTCTTTTTTCCAACACTTCTCATAGGTTTAACATGGGTAACTTGACTGATTCGTTCTCACTGGGCCTGCTCAGTTTGGGGCGTTTTTTATAATTCGGACCACTGATTCCTGTATTAGACTATATACTTGAAGGGTGGAGAGTGTCTTTTTGACCTTTTTGGCCTTTTTTGGTTTCTCAGAGGTCCGATTGCTTTTTTGACACGTTTTCGTTAATAACTCGGAAATTATGCATTTTTTTGGTGTTTTGACTTTTTCACAGGCTTTGTCGTGTGTGAAAACATATGTCTAGGTCTTTGAAGCGTTCATTTTCGTTGCTTAGAACGGATTTTATGATTACGTTTGTTTCCCCATAGCGTTAACATTATTGCGACTACAGGTTAGAACTTAGTTTAACATTAGGTCTATGGAGCATACGTCTTTTAACATGGCTAAACTTTACTGATTCGTTCTCACTTGGCCTGCTCATTTTTGGGGCATTTTTATAATTCGGACGACTGATTCATGTTCCAGGGGGATGTCTGTTTATACCAGAGGGGTCATTTGCAGAGATTTGGGTCTTTTTGTCTTCTCTCAGGTCCGATTGCGTTTTTGGCTGTTTTTCGTCAATATCTCTAGAATGGGTCACTTTTTCGTGCTTTTGACGCTGGATTCGGGTTCCTTGAAGTGAATTACATGGGTATAGCTCTTTAAACCATCCATTTTTGTCTCTTAGAACCGATTTTATAGCGATTTTCACCTTTTTATGGATTTTGCCTGTTTTTGGCCTGTGACGTCATCTCTGCACAGTGATCGATTGAAACTTTGGTTATCACGTTGTGCGTTCTTGTACTCTGTGTCGTTCTATCAACTTTTTTCTCACTGTTTGTCGCTTTTTCTATTTTTGGTGAATTTTTGAAAATTTCAGCTTTCAGACAGTTTTTGTTTTTGAGTCTCCATAGGTTAACATGGCCATTTTGACTGATTCGTTCTCACTTGGCCTGCTCAGTTTCGGGGCGTTTTTTATAATTCGGACCACTGATTCATGTCTTAGACTATATACTTCAGGGGTGTAGAGTGTCTTTTTGACGTTTTTTCCCTTTTTGGGTTTCTCTCAGGTCCGATTGCTTTTTTGACACTTTTTACATTATAACTCGAAAAGTATGCATTTTTTTGTTGTTTTGACTTTTGCATTGGCTTTAGCACGTGGGAATACCTATATGTAGGTCTTTGAAGCGTTCATTTTCGACAATTAGAACGGATTTTATGACCGTTTTTTGTTTCCCATAGCGTTAACATTATTGCGACTACAGGATAGAACTTCATTTAACATTAAGTCTATGGGGAGAGCTCTGTCTGTCAGTTACCTGCAAAACCAGGGTTTGGAGATTGTGACATTATTTCAAATTGCTATATCTCCTCAGTTTTGGGACTTTTTTTGACTTTGTTTTTTCCAGTGTCTTTTTGGGTCCCTCAAGGTCACTTTGATCAGTTTTTTTTTCACCCTGGGGGGTCTCTTTTTTTGGCTATTTCACTGAAACTTTGAGGCTTTTTAACTCTACCTTAGAGGGGACTTTTTGTGAATGTTTTTCGAGCAGATCCTAGCTTGACTCAGCATCTTTCTTTTGATGTGCTTTTTGGCTCTCTAACCCCTTTTTTTGATTTTTAGTGATTTTTTGAATCTTTCATGTTTTCGACCTTTTTAGGCCTAGGATTCCCATAGGATAGCATTGGAAACTTTACTGATACGTTCTTACTTGGCCTGCTCATTTTGGGGCGTTTTAAATAATTCGGACCACTGATTCATGTTAGAGGGGTTTGTCTCATTCTACTGGATGGGTCATTTTCAACGATTTGGACTTTTTTGTCCTCTCTGAGGTCCGATTGAGTTTTTGTCACTTTTCCTTGAATAACTCTAGAACGGGTCACTTTTTGGCGATTTTGACGACGGATTCTGGTTCCCTGAGGTGGATTACGTGGGTGTAGCTTTTTAAACTGTCCATTTTGCTCTTCTAGAAGGGATTTTATAGCGTTTTTCAGTTTTTCATTGATTTCAGTCATTTTACGCTTGTGACGTCACGTCTGCACAGTGGTCGATTTGAACTTTGCTTATCACATTGTGCGTTCTTGTGCTCTGCGCCGTTCTATCAACTTTTTTCTCACTTTTTGTCGTTTTTTTCTGTTTTTGGCGAATTTTTTGTTGTTTCAAGGGGACTTGATTTGGACAGCTTCCCACTCTTTGCCTGGGTGTGGGTTTTTTGTTGTTTTCCAGGGGACTTTACTTGTAAGGTTCTTATTCCCTGCCTGGGTGTGGGTTTTTGTTATTGTTTCAGGGGATTTTGATTGGAGGCTTCCCACTCTCTACCTGGGTGTGGGTTTTTCTGTTGTTTCAAGGGGACTTTATTGGAAGGTTCTTACCCCCTGCCTGGGTGTCACTTTGATCAGGTTTGTTTTTTTCTAGAATGGCTACTTTTTCTTAGCTGGGGGACTTTCAATTTGGACTGTTTTTGACGCTGTGTGACTCTATACTGTTCTGAGATCCCATTGCTTTAACTTGGCTGTGTTGTCTGATTTGTTCCCACTTGGCCTGCTCAGTTTTGGGCGTTTTTTATAATTGGGAAGACTGATTGCTTGTTTCTTAGTGATTTGAATGTACACCTCCCTGTCACTTTTAATGATTTTTGACTTTTTCTGTGTTTTTGACTTTTTTCGACTTTTTTCACCTGATATCTAGCGAAAACTAGTTTTCTAGTCTAATTGCCAAATTTCGTCTCTCTATGACCTTTCCTTCATATAGAAGATTTGGGGACTTCACTTTTTTGGGGGTCTTTTTTGACCCCTTTACAGGGGACTTTTGGTTCTTTTTTTCTTATCAGATCTTTTTGTGTGTTTCTATCTTCATGTGGATGTCTTCATTTCTCTTCTAAGTGGGTCTGTTCATTTTTCGTTAATTTTTGAAAATGTCGCCTTTTTTGACTCTTTTTTCCAACACTTCTCATAGGTTTAACATGGGTAACTTGACTGATTCGTTCTCACTGGGCCTGCTCAGTTTGGGGCGTTTTTTATAATTCGGACCACTGATTCCTGTATTAGACTATATACTTGAAGGGTGGAGAGTGTCTTTTTGACCTTTTTGGCCTTTTTTGGTTTCTCAGAGGTCCGATTGCTTTTTTGACACGTTTTCGTTAATAACTCGGAAATTATGCATTTTTTTGGTGTTTTGACTTTTTCACAGGCTTTGTCGTGTGTGAAAACATATGTCTAGGTCTTTGAAGCGTTCATTTTCGTTGCTTAGAACGGATTTTATGATTACGTTTGTTTCCCCATAGCGTTAACATTATTGCGACTACAGGTTAGAACTTAGTTTAACATTAGGTCTATGGAGCATACGTCTTTTAACATGGCTAAACTTTACTGATTCGTTCTCACTTGGCCTGCTCATTTTTGGGGCGTTTTTTATAATTCGGACGACTGATTCATGTTCCAGGGGGATGTCTGTTTATACCAGAGGGGTCATTTGCAGAGATTTGGGTCTTTTTGTCTTCTCTCAGGTCCGATTGCGTTTTTGGCTGTTTTTCGTCAATATCTCTAGAATGGGTCACTTTTTCGTGCTTTTGACGCTGGATTCGGGTTCCTTGAAGTGAATTACATGGGTATAGCTCTTTAAACCATCCATTTTTGTCTCTTAGAACCGATTTTATAGCGATTTTCACCTTTTTATGGATTTTGCCTGTTTTTGGCCTGTGACGTCATCTCTGCACAGTGATCGATTGAAACTTTGGTTATCACGTTGTGCGTTCTTGTACTCTGTGTCGTTCTATCAACTTTTTTCTCACTGTTTGTCGCTTTTTCTATTTTTGGTGAATTTTTGAAAATTTCAGCTTTCAGACAGTTTTTGTTTTTGAGTCTCCATAGGTTAACATGGCCATTTTGACTGATTCGTTCTCACTTGGCCTGCTCAGTTTCGGGGCGTTTTTTATAATTCGGACCACTGATTCATGTCTTAGACTATATACTTCAGGGGTGTAGAGTGTCTTTTTGACGTTTTTTCCCTTTTTGGGTTTCTCTCAGGTCCGATTGCTTTTTTGACACTTTTTACATTATAACTCGAAAAGTATGCATTTTTTTGTTGTTTTGACTTTTGCATTGGCTTTAGCACGTGGGAATACCTATATGTAGGTCTTTGAAGCGTTCATTTTCGACAATTAGAACGGATTTTATGACCGTTTTTTGTTTCCCATAGCGTTAACATTATTGCGACTACAGGATAGAACTTCATTTAACATTAAGTCTATGGGGAGAGCTCTGTCTGTCAGTTACCTGCAAAACCAGGGTTTGGAGATTGTGACATTATTTCAAATTGCTATATCTCCTCAGTTTTGGGACTTTTTTTGACTTTGTTTTTTCCAGTGTCTTTTTGGGTCCCTCAAGGTCACTTTGATCAGTTTTTTTTTCACCCTGGGGGGTCTCTTTTTTTGGCTATTTCACTGAAACTTTGAGGCTTTTTAACTCTACCTTAGAGGGGACTTTTTGTGAATGTTTTTCGAGCAGATCCTAGCTTGACTCAGCATCTTTCTTTTGATGTGCTTTTTGGCTCTCTAACCCCTTTTTTTGATTTTTAGTGATTTTTTGAATCTTTCATGTTTTCGACCTTTTTAGGCCTAGGATTCCCATAGGATAGCATTGGAAACTTTACTGATACGTTCTTACTTGGCCTGCTCATTTTGGGGCGTTTTAAATAATTCGGACCACTGATTCATGTTAGAGGGGTTTGTCTCATTCTACTGGATGGGTCATTTTCAACGATTTGGACTTTTTTGTCCTCTCTGAGGTCCGATTGAGTTTTTGTCACTTTTCCTTGAATAACTCTAGAACGGGTCACTTTTTGGCGATTTTGACGACGGATTCTGGTTCCCTGAGGTGGATTACGTGGGTGTAGCTTTTTAAACTGTCCATTTTGCTCTTCTAGAAGGGATTTTATAGCGTTTTTCAGTTTTTCATTGATTTCAGTCATTTTACGCTTGTGACGTCACGTCTGCACAGTGGTCGATTTGAACTTTGCTTATCACATTGTGCGTTCTTGTGCTCTGCGCCGTTCTATCAACTTTTTTCTCACTTTTTGTCGTTTTTTTCTGTTTTTGGCGAATTTTTTGTTGTTTCAAGGGGACTTGATTTGGACAGCTTCCCACTCTTTGCCTGGGTGTGGGTTTTTTGTTGTTTTCCAGGGGACTTTACTTGTAAGGTTCTTATTCCCTGCCTGGGTGTGGGTTTTTGTTATTGTTTCAGGGGATTTTGATTGGAGGCTTCCCACTCTCTACCTGGGTGTGGGTTTTTCTGTTGTTTCAAGGGGACTTTATTGGAAGGTTCTTACCCCCTGCCTGGGTGTCACTTTGATCAGGTTTGTTTTTTTCTAGAATGGCTACTTTTTCTTAGCTGGGGGACTTTCAATTTGGACTGTTTTTGACGCTGTGTGACTCTATACTGTTCTGAGATCCCATTGCTTTAACTTGGCTGTGTTGTCTGATTTGTTCCCACTTGGCCTGCTCAGTTTTGGGCGTTTTTTATAATTGGGAAGACTGATTGCTTGTTTCTTAGTGATTTGAATGTACACCTCCCTGTCACTTTTAATGATTTTTGACTTTTTCTGTGTTTTTGACTTTTTTCGACTTTTTTCACCTGATATCTAGCGAAAACTAGTTTTCTAGTCTAATTGCCAAATTTCGTCTCTCTATGACCTTTCCTTCATATAGAAGATTTGGGGACTTCACTTTTTTGGGGGTCTTTTTTGACCCCTTTACAGGGGACTTTTGGTTCTTTTTTTCTTATCAGATCTTTTTGTGTGTTTCTATCTTCATGTGGATGTCTTCATTTCTCTTCTAAGTGGGTCTGTTCATTTTTCGTTAATTTTTGAAAATGTCGCCTTTTTTGACTCTTTTTTCCAACACTTCTCATAGGTTTAACATGGGTAACTTGACTGATTCGTTCTCACTGGGCCTGCTCAGTTTGGGGCGTTTTTTATAATTCGGACCACTGATTCCTGTATTAGACTATATACTTGAAGGGTGGAGAGTGTCTTTTTGACCTTTTTGGCCTTTTTTGGTTTCTCAGAGGTCCGATTGCTTTTTTGACACGTTTTCGTTAATAACTCGGAAATTATGCATTTTTTTGGTGTTTTGACTTTTTCACAGGCTTTGTCGTGTGTGAAAACATATGTCTAGGTCTTTGAAGCGTTCATTTTCGTTGCTTAGAACGGATTTTATGATTACGTTTGTTTCCCCATAGCGTTAACATTATTGCGACTACAGGTTAGAACTTAGTTTAACATTAGGTCTATGGAGCATACGTCTTTTAACATGGCTAAACTTTACTGATTCGTTCTCACTTGGCCTGCTCATTTTTGGGGCGTTTTTTATAATTCGGACGACTGATTCATGTTCCAGGGGGATGTCTGTTTATACCAGAGGGGTCATTTGCAGAGATTTGGGTCTTTTTGTCTTCTCTCAGGTCCGATTGCGTTTTTGGCTGTTTTTCGTCAATATCTCTAGAATGGGTCACTTTTTCGTGCTTTTGACGCTGGATTCGGGTTCCTTGAAGTGAATTACATGGGTATAGCTCTTTAAACCATCCATTTTTGTCTCTTAGAACCGATTTTATAGCGATTTTCACCTTTTTATGGATTTTGCCTGTTTTTGGCCTGTGACGTCATCTCTGCACAGTGATCGATTGAAACTTTGGTTATCACGTTGTGCGTTCTTGTACTCTGTGTCGTTCTATCAACTTTTTTCTCACTGTTTGTCGCTTTTTCTATTTTTGGTGAATTTTTGAAAATTTCAGCTTTCAGACAGTTTTTGTTTTTGAGTCTCCATAGGTTAACATGGCCATTTTGACTGATTCGTTCTCACTTGGCCTGCTCAGTTTCGGGGCGTTTTTTATAATTCGGACCACTGATTCATGTCTTAGACTATATACTTCAGGGGTGTAGAGTGTCTTTTTGACGTTTTTTCCCTTTTTGGGTTTCTCTCAGGTCCGATTGCTTTTTTGACACTTTTTACATTATAACTCGAAAAGTATGCATTTTTTTGTTGTTTTGACTTTTGCATTGGCTTTAGCACGTGGGAATACCTATATGTAGGTCTTTGAAGCGTTCATTTTCGACAATTAGAACGGATTTTATGACCGTTTTTTGTTTCCCATAGCGTTAACATTATTGCGACTACAGGATAGAACTTCATTTAACATTAAGTCTATGGGGAGAGCTCTGTCTGTCAGTTACCTGCAAAACCAGGGTTTGGAGATTGTGACATTATTTCAAATTGCTATATCTCCTCAGTTTTGGGACTTTTTTTGACTTTGTTTTTTCCAGTGTCTTTTTGGGTCCCTCAAGGTCACTTTGATCAGTTTTTTTTTCACCCTGGGGGGTCTCTTTTTTTGGCTATTTCACTGAAACTTTGAGGCTTTTTAACTCTACCTTAGAGGGGACTTTTTGTGAATGTTTTTCGAGCAGATCCTAGCTTGACTCAGCATCTTTCTTTTGATGTGCTTTTTGGCTCTCTAACCCCTTTTTTTGATTTTTAGTGATTTTTTGAATCTTTCATGTTTTCGACCTTTTTAGGCCTAGGATTCCCATAGGATAGCATTGGAAACTTTACTGATACGTTCTTACTTGGCCTGCTCATTTTGGGGCGTTTTAAATAATTCGGACCACTGATTCATGTTAGAGGGGTTTGTCTCATTCTACTGGATGGGTCATTTTCAACGATTTGGACTTTTTTGTCCTCTCTGAGGTCCGATTGAGTTTTTGTCACTTTTCCTTGAATAACTCTAGAACGGGTCACTTTTTGGCGATTTTGACGACGGATTCTGGTTCCCTGAGGTGGATTACGTGGGTGTAGCTTTTTAAACTGTCCATTTTGCTCTTCTAGAAGGGATTTTATAGCGTTTTTCAGTTTTTCATTGATTTCAGTCATTTTACGCTTGTGACGTCACGTCTGCACAGTGGTCGATTTGAACTTTGCTTATCACATTGTGCGTTCTTGTGCTCTGCGCCGTTCTATCAACTTTTTTCTCACTTTTTGTCGTTTTTTTCTGTTTTTGGCGAATTTTTTGTTGTTTCAAGGGGACTTGATTTGGACAGCTTCCCACTCTTTGCCTGGGTGTGGGTTTTTTGTTGTTTTCCAGGGGACTTTACTTGTAAGGTTCTTATTCCCTGCCTGGGTGTGGGTTTTTGTTATTGTTTCAGGGGATTTTGATTGGAGGCTTCCCACTCTCTACCTGGGTGTGGGTTTTTCTGTTGTTTCAAGGGGACTTTATTGGAAGGTTCTTACCCCCTGCCTGGGTGTCACTTTGATCAGGTTTGTTTTTTTCTAGAATGGCTACTTTTTCTTAGCTGGGGGACTTTCAATTTGGACTGTTTTTGACGCTGTGTGACTCTATACTGTTCTGAGATCCCATTGCTTTAACTTGGCTGTGTTGTCTGATTTGTTCCCACTTGGCCTGCTCAGTTTTGGGCGTTTTTTATAATTGGGAAGACTGATTGCTTGTTTCTTAGTGATTTGAATGTACACCTCCCTGTCACTTTTAATGATTTTTGACTTTTTCTGTGTTTTTGACTTTTTTCGACTTTTTTCACCTGATATCTAGCGAAAACTAGTTTTCTAGTCTAATTGCCAAATTTCGTCTCTCTATGACCTTTCCTTCATATAGAAGATTTGGGGACTTCACTTTTTTGGGGGTCTTTTTTGACCCCTTTACAGGGGACTTTTGGTTCTTTTTTTCTTATCAGATCTTTTTGTGTGTTTCTATCTTCATGTGGATGTCTTCATTTCTCTTCTAAGTGGGTCTGTTCATTTTTCGTTAATTTTTGAAAATGTCGCCTTTTTTGACTCTTTTTTCCAACACTTCTCATAGGTTTAACATGGGTAACTTGACTGATTCGTTCTCACTGGGCCTGCTCAGTTTGGGGCGTTTTTTATAATTCGGACCACTGATTCCTGTATTAGACTATATACTTGAAGGGTGGAGAGTGTCTTTTTGACCTTTTTGGCCTTTTTTGGTTTCTCAGAGGTCCGATTGCTTTTTTGACACGTTTTCGTTAATAACTCGGAAATTATGCATTTTTTTGGTGTTTTGACTTTTTCACAGGCTTTGTCGTGTGTGAAAACATATGTCTAGGTCTTTGAAGCGTTCATTTTCGTTGCTTAGAACGGATTTTATGATTACGTTTGTTTCCCCATAGCGTTAACATTATTGCGACTACAGGTTAGAACTTAGTTTAACATTAGGTCTATGGAGCATACGTCTTTTAACATGGCTAAACTTTACTGATTCGTTCTCACTTGGCCTGCTCATTTTTGGGGCGTTTTTTATAATTCGGACGACTGATTCATGTTCCAGGGGGATGTCTGTTTATACCAGAGGGGTCATTTGCAGAGATTTGGGTCTTTTTGTCTTCTCTCAGGTCCGATTGCGTTTTTGGCTGTTTTTCGTCAATATCTCTAGAATGGGTCACTTTTTCGTGCTTTTGACGCTGGATTCGGGTTCCTTGAAGTGAATTACATGGGTATAGCTCTTTAAACCATCCATTTTTGTCTCTTAGAACCGATTTTATAGCGATTTTCACCTTTTTATGGATTTTGCCTGTTTTTGGCCTGTGACGTCATCTCTGCACAGTGATCGATTGAAACTTTGGTTATCACGTTGTGCGTTCTTGTACTCTGTGTCGTTCTATCAACTTTTTTCTCACTGTTTGTCGCTTTTTCTATTTTTGGTGAATTTTTGAAAATTTCAGCTTTCAGACAGTTTTTGTTTTTGAGTCTCCATAGGTTAACATGGCCATTTTGACTGATTCGTTCTCACTTGGCCTGCTCAGTTTCGGGGCGTTTTTTATAATTCGGACCACTGATTCATGTCTTAGACTATATACTTCAGGGGTGTAGAGTGTCTTTTTGACGTTTTTTCCCTTTTTGGGTTTCTCTCAGGTCCGATTGCTTTTTTGACACTTTTTACATTATAACTCGAAAAGTATGCATTTTTTTGTTGTTTTGACTTTTGCATTGGCTTTAGCACGTGGGAATACCTATATGTAGGTCTTTGAAGCGTTCATTTTCGACAATTAGAACGGATTTTATGACCGTTTTTTGTTTCCCATAGCGTTAACATTATTGCGACTACAGGATAGAACTTCATTTAACATTAAGTCTATGGGGAGAGCTCTGTCTGTCAGTTACCTGCAAAACCAGGGTTTGGAGATTGTGACATTATTTCAAATTGCTATATCTCCTCAGTTTTGGGACTTTTTTTGACTTTGTTTTTTCCAGTGTCTTTTTGGGTCCCTCAAGGTCACTTTGATCAGTTTTTTTTTCACCCTGGGGGGTCTCTTTTTTTGGCTATTTCACTGAAACTTTGAGGCTTTTTAACTCTACCTTAGAGGGGACTTTTTGTGAATGTTTTTCGAGCAGATCCTAGCTTGACTCAGCATCTTTCTTTTGATGTGCTTTTTGGCTCTCTAACCCCTTTTTTTGATTTTTAGTGATTTTTTGAATCTTTCATGTTTTCGACCTTTTTAGGCCTAGGATTCCCATAGGATAGCATTGGAAACTTTACTGATACGTTCTTACTTGGCCTGCTCATTTTGGGGCGTTTTAAATAATTCGGACCACTGATTCATGTTAGAGGGGTTTGTCTCATTCTACTGGATGGGTCATTTTCAACGATTTGGACTTTTTTGTCCTCTCTGAGGTCCGATTGAGTTTTTGTCACTTTTCCTTGAATAACTCTAGAACGGGTCACTTTTTGGCGATTTTGACGACGGATTCTGGTTCCCTGAGGTGGATTACGTGGGTGTAGCTTTTTAAACTGTCCATTTTGCTCTTCTAGAAGGGATTTTATAGCGTTTTTCAGTTTTTCATTGATTTCAGTCATTTTACGCTTGTGACGTCACGTCTGCACAGTGGTCGATTTGAACTTTGCTTATCACATTGTGCGTTCTTGTGCTCTGCGCCGTTCTATCAACTTTTTTCTCACTTTTTGTCGTTTTTTTCTGTTTTTGGCGAATTTTTTGTTGTTTCAAGGGGACTTGATTTGGACAGCTTCCCACTCTTTGCCTGGGTGTGGGTTTTTTGTTGTTTTCCAGGGGACTTTACTTGTAAGGTTCTTATTCCCTGCCTGGGTGTGGGTTTTTGTTATTGTTTCAGGGGATTTTGATTGGAGGCTTCCCACTCTCTACCTGGGTGTGGGTTTTTCTGTTGTTTCAAGGGGACTTTATTGGAAGGTTCTTACCCCCTGCCTGGGTGTCACTTTGATCAGGTTTGTTTTTTTCTAGAATGGCTACTTTTTCTTAGCTGGGGGACTTTCAATTTGGACTGTTTTTGACGCTGTGTGACTCTATACTGTTCTGAGATCCCATTGCTTTAACTTGGCTGTGTTGTCTGATTTGTTCCCACTTGGCCTGCTCAGTTTTGGGCGTTTTTTATAATTGGGAAGACTGATTGCTTGTTTCTTAGTGATTTGAATGTACACCTCCCTGTCACTTTTAATGATTTTTGACTTTTTCTGTGTTTTTGACTTTTTTCGACTTTTTTCACCTGATATCTAGCGAAAACTAGTTTTCTAGTCTAATTGCCAAATTTCGTCTCTCTATGACCTTTCCTTCATATAGAAGATTTGGGGACTTCACTTTTTTGGGGGTCTTTTTTGACCCCTTTACAGGGGACTTTTGGTTCTTTTTTTCTTATCAGATCTTTTTGTGTGTTTCTATCTTCATGTGGATGTCTTCATTTCTCTTCTAAGTGGGTCTGTTCATTTTTCGTTAATTTTTGAAAATGTCGCCTTTTTTGACTCTTTTTTCCAACACTTCTCATAGGTTTAACATGGGTAACTTGACTGATTCGTTCTCACTGGGCCTGCTCAGTTTGGGGCGTTTTTTATAATTCGGACCACTGATTCCTGTATTAGACTATATACTTGAAGGGTGGAGAGTGTCTTTTTGACCTTTTTGGCCTTTTTTGGTTTCTCAGAGGTCCGATTGCTTTTTTGACACGTTTTCGTTAATAACTCGGAAATTATGCATTTTTTTGGTGTTTTGACTTTTTCACAGGCTTTGTCGTGTGTGAAAACATATGTCTAGGTCTTTGAAGCGTTCATTTTCGTTGCTTAGAACGGATTTTATGATTACGTTTGTTTCCCCATAGCGTTAACATTATTGCGACTACAGGTTAGAACTTAGTTTAACATTAGGTCTATGGAGCATACGTCTTTTAACATGGCTAAACTTTACTGATTCGTTCTCACTTGGCCTGCTCATTTTTGGGGCGTTTTTTATAATTCGGACGACTGATTCATGTTCCAGGGGGATGTCTGTTTATACCAGAGGGGTCATTTGCAGAGATTTGGGTCTTTTTGTCTTCTCTCAGGTCCGATTGCGTTTTTGGCTGTTTTTCGTCAATATCTCTAGAATGGGTCACTTTTTCGTGCTTTTGACGCTGGATTCGGGTTCCTTGAAGTGAATTACATGGGTATAGCTCTTTAAACCATCCATTTTTGTCTCTTAGAACCGATTTTATAGCGATTTTCACCTTTTTATGGATTTTGCCTGTTTTTGGCCTGTGACGTCATCTCTGCACAGTGATCGATTGAAACTTTGGTTATCACGTTGTGCGTTCTTGTACTCTGTGTCGTTCTATCAACTTTTTTCTCACTGTTTGTCGCTTTTTCTATTTTTGGTGAATTTTTGAAAATTTCAGCTTTCAGACAGTTTTTGTTTTTGAGTCTCCATAGGTTAACATGGCCATTTTGACTGATTCGTTCTCACTTGGCCTGCTCAGTTTCGGGGCGTTTTTTATAATTCGGACCACTGATTCATGTCTTAGACTATATACTTCAGGGGTGTAGAGTGTCTTTTTGACGTTTTTTCCCTTTTTGGGTTTCTCTCAGGTCCGATTGCTTTTTTGACACTTTTTACATTATAACTCGAAAAGTATGCATTTTTTTGTTGTTTTGACTTTTGCATTGGCTTTAGCACGTGGGAATACCTATATGTAGGTCTTTGAAGCGTTCATTTTCGACAATTAGAACGGATTTTATGACCGTTTTTTGTTTCCCATAGCGTTAACATTATTGCGACTACAGGATAGAACTTCATTTAACATTAAGTCTATGGGGAGAGCTCTGTCTGTCAGTTACCTGCAAAACCAGGGTTTGGAGATTGTGACATTATTTCAAATTGCTATATCTCCTCAGTTTTGGGACTTTTTTTGACTTTGTTTTTTCCAGTGTCTTTTTGGGTCCCTCAAGGTCACTTTGATCAGTTTTTTTTTCACCCTGGGGGGTCTCTTTTTTTGGCTATTTCACTGAAACTTTGAGGCTTTTTAACTCTACCTTAGAGGGGACTTTTTGTGAATGTTTTTCGAGCAGATCCTAGCTTGACTCAGCATCTTTCTTTTGATGTGCTTTTTGGCTCTCTAACCCCTTTTTTTGATTTTTAGTGATTTTTTGAATCTTTCATGTTTTCGACCTTTTTAGGCCTAGGATTCCCATAGGATAGCATTGGAAACTTTACTGATACGTTCTTACTTGGCCTGCTCATTTTGGGGCGTTTTAAATAATTCGGACCACTGATTCATGTTAGAGGGGTTTGTCTCATTCTACTGGATGGGTCATTTTCAACGATTTGGACTTTTTTGTCCTCTCTGAGGTCCGATTGAGTTTTTGTCACTTTTCCTTGAATAACTCTAGAACGGGTCACTTTTTGGCGATTTTGACGACGGATTCTGGTTCCCTGAGGTGGATTACGTGGGTGTAGCTTTTTAAACTGTCCATTTTGCTCTTCTAGAAGGGATTTTATAGCGTTTTTCAGTTTTTCATTGATTTCAGTCATTTTACGCTTGTGACGTCACGTCTGCACAGTGGTCGATTTGAACTTTGCTTATCACATTGTGCGTTCTTGTGCTCTGCGCCGTTCTATCAACTTTTTTCTCACTTTTTGTCGTTTTTTTCTGTTTTTGGCGAATTTTTTGTTGTTTCAAGGGGACTTGATTTGGACAGCTTCCCACTCTTTGCCTGGGTGTGGGTTTTTTGTTGTTTTCCAGGGGACTTTACTTGTAAGGTTCTTATTCCCTGCCTGGGTGTGGGTTTTTGTTATTGTTTCAGGGGATTTTGATTGGAGGCTTCCCACTCTCTACCTGGGTGTGGGTTTTTCTGTTGTTTCAAGGGGACTTTATTGGAAGGTTCTTACCCCCTGCCTGGGTGTCACTTTGATCAGGTTTGTTTTTTTCTAGAATGGCTACTTTTTCTTAGCTGGGGGACTTTCAATTTGGACTGTTTTTGACGCTGTGTGACTCTATACTGTTCTGAGATCCCATTGCTTTAACTTGGCTGTGTTGTCTGATTTGTTCCCACTTGGCCTGCTCAGTTTTGGGCGTTTTTTATAATTGGGAAGACTGATTGCTTGTTTCTTAGTGATTTGAATGTACACCTCCCTGTCACTTTTAATGATTTTTGACTTTTTCTGTGTTTTTGACTTTTTTCGACTTTTTTCACCTGATATCTAGCGAAAACTAGTTTTCTAGTCTAATTGCCAAATTTCGTCTCTCTATGACCTTTCCTTCATATAGAAGATTTGGGGACTTCACTTTTTTGGGGGTCTTTTTTGACCCCTTTACAGGGGACTTTTGGTTCTTTTTTTCTTATCAGATCTTTTTGTGTGTTTCTATCTTCATGTGGATGTCTTCATTTCTCTTCTAAGTGGGTCTGTTCATTTTTCGTTAATTTTTGAAAATGTCGCCTTTTTTGACTCTTTTTTCCAACACTTCTCATAGGTTTAACATGGGTAACTTGACTGATTCGTTCTCACTGGGCCTGCTCAGTTTGGGGCGTTTTTTATAATTCGGACCACTGATTCCTGTATTAGACTATATACTTGAAGGGTGGAGAGTGTCTTTTTGACCTTTTTGGCCTTTTTTGGTTTCTCAGAGGTCCGATTGCTTTTTTGACACGTTTTCGTTAATAACTCGGAAATTATGCATTTTTTTGGTGTTTTGACTTTTTCACAGGCTTTGTCGTGTGTGAAAACATATGTCTAGGTCTTTGAAGCGTTCATTTTCGTTGCTTAGAACGGATTTTATGATTACGTTTGTTTCCCCATAGCGTTAACATTATTGCGACTACAGGTTAGAACTTAGTTTAACATTAGGTCTATGGAGCATACGTCTTTTAACATGGCTAAACTTTACTGATTCGTTCTCACTTGGCCTGCTCATTTTTGGGGCGTTTTTTATAATTCGGACGACTGATTCATGTTCCAGGGGGATGTCTGTTTATACCAGAGGGGTCATTTGCAGAGATTTGGGTCTTTTTGTCTTCTCTCAGGTCCGATTGCGTTTTTGGCTGTTTTTCGTCAATATCTCTAGAATGGGTCACTTTTTCGTGCTTTTGACGCTGGATTCGGGTTCCTTGAAGTGAATTACATGGGTATAGCTCTTTAAACCATCCATTTTTGTCTCTTAGAACCGATTTTATAGCGATTTTCACCTTTTTATGGATTTTGCCTGTTTTTGGCCTGTGACGTCATCTCTGCACAGTGATCGATTGAAACTTTGGTTATCACGTTGTGCGTTCTTGTACTCTGTGTCGTTCTATCAACTTTTTTCTCACTGTTTGTCGCTTTTTCTATTTTTGGTGAATTTTTGAAAATTTCAGCTTTCAGACAGTTTTTGTTTTTGAGTCTCCATAGGTTAACATGGCCATTTTGACTGATTCGTTCTCACTTGGCCTGCTCAGTTTCGGGGCGTTTTTTATAATTCGGACCACTGATTCATGTCTTAGACTATATACTTCAGGGGTGTAGAGTGTCTTTTTGACGTTTTTTCCCTTTTTGGGTTTCTCTCAGGTCCGATTGCTTTTTTGACACTTTTTACATTATAACTCGAAAAGTATGCATTTTTTTGTTGTTTTGACTTTTGCATTGGCTTTAGCACGTGGGAATACCTATATGTAGGTCTTTGAAGCGTTCATTTTCGACAATTAGAACGGATTTTATGACCGTTTTTTGTTTCCCATAGCGTTAACATTATTGCGACTACAGGATAGAACTTCATTTAACATTAAGTCTATGGGGAGAGCTCTGTCTGTCAGTTACCTGCAAAACCAGGGTTTGGAGATTGTGACATTATTTCAAATTGCTATATCTCCTCAGTTTTGGGACTTTTTTTGACTTTGTTTTTTCCAGTGTCTTTTTGGGTCCCTCAAGGTCACTTTGATCAGTTTTTTTTTCACCCTGGGGGGTCTCTTTTTTTGGCTATTTCACTGAAACTTTGAGGCTTTTTAACTCTACCTTAGAGGGGACTTTTTGTGAATGTTTTTCGAGCAGATCCTAGCTTGACTCAGCATCTTTCTTTTGATGTGCTTTTTGGCTCTCTAACCCCTTTTTTTGATTTTTAGTGATTTTTTGAATCTTTCATGTTTTCGACCTTTTTAGGCCTAGGATTCCCATAGGATAGCATTGGAAACTTTACTGATACGTTCTTACTTGGCCTGCTCATTTTGGGGCGTTTTAAATAATTCGGACCACTGATTCATGTTAGAGGGGTTTGTCTCATTCTACTGGATGGGTCATTTTCAACGATTTGGACTTTTTTGTCCTCTCTGAGGTCCGATTGAGTTTTTGTCACTTTTCCTTGAATAACTCTAGAACGGGTCACTTTTTGGCGATTTTGACGACGGATTCTGGTTCCCTGAGGTGGATTACGTGGGTGTAGCTTTTTAAACTGTCCATTTTGCTCTTCTAGAAGGGATTTTATAGCGTTTTTCAGTTTTTCATTGATTTCAGTCATTTTACGCTTGTGACGTCACGTCTGCACAGTGGTCGATTTGAACTTTGCTTATCACATTGTGCGTTCTTGTGCTCTGCGCCGTTCTATCAACTTTTTTCTCACTTTTTGTCGTTTTTTTCTGTTTTTGGCGAATTTTTTGTTGTTTCAAGGGGACTTGATTTGGACAGCTTCCCACTCTTTGCCTGGGTGTGGGTTTTTTGTTGTTTTCCAGGGGACTTTACTTGTAAGGTTCTTATTCCCTGCCTGGGTGTGGGTTTTTGTTATTGTTTCAGGGGATTTTGATTGGAGGCTTCCCACTCTCTACCTGGGTGTGGGTTTTTCTGTTGTTTCAAGGGGACTTTATTGGAAGGTTCTTACCCCCTGCCTGGGTGTCACTTTGATCAGGTTTGTTTTTTTCTAGAATGGCTACTTTTTCTTAGCTGGGGGACTTTCAATTTGGACTGTTTTTGACGCTGTGTGACTCTATACTGTTCTGAGATCCCATTGCTTTAACTTGGCTGTGTTGTCTGATTTGTTCCCACTTGGCCTGCTCAGTTTTGGGCGTTTTTTATAATTGGGAAGACTGATTGCTTGTTTCTTAGTGATTTGAATGTACACCTCCCTGTCACTTTTAATGATTTTTGACTTTTTCTGTGTTTTTGACTTTTTTCGACTTTTTTCACCTGATATCTAGCGAAAACTAGTTTTCTAGTCTAATTGCCAAATTTCGTCTCTCTATGACCTTTCCTTCATATAGAAGATTTGGGGACTTCACTTTTTTGGGGGTCTTTTTTGACCCCTTTACAGGGGACTTTTGGTTCTTTTTTTCTTATCAGATCTTTTTGTGTGTTTCTATCTTCATGTGGATGTCTTCATTTCTCTTCTAAGTGGGTCTGTTCATTTTTCGTTAATTTTTGAAAATGTCGCCTTTTTTGACTCTTTTTTCCAACACTTCTCATAGGTTTAACATGGGTAACTTGACTGATTCGTTCTCACTGGGCCTGCTCAGTTTGGGGCGTTTTTTATAATTCGGACCACTGATTCCTGTATTAGACTATATACTTGAAGGGTGGAGAGTGTCTTTTTGACCTTTTTGGCCTTTTTTGGTTTCTCAGAGGTCCGATTGCTTTTTTGACACGTTTTCGTTAATAACTCGGAAATTATGCATTTTTTTGGTGTTTTGACTTTTTCACAGGCTTTGTCGTGTGTGAAAACATATGTCTAGGTCTTTGAAGCGTTCATTTTCGTTGCTTAGAACGGATTTTATGATTACGTTTGTTTCCCCATAGCGTTAACATTATTGCGACTACAGGTTAGAACTTAGTTTAACATTAGGTCTATGGAGCATACGTCTTTTAACATGGCTAAACTTTACTGATTCGTTCTCACTTGGCCTGCTCATTTTTGGGGCGTTTTTTATAATTCGGACGACTGATTCATGTTCCAGGGGGATGTCTGTTTATACCAGAGGGGTCATTTGCAGAGATTTGGGTCTTTTTGTCTTCTCTCAGGTCCGATTGCGTTTTTGGCTGTTTTTCGTCAATATCTCTAGAATGGGTCACTTTTTCGTGCTTTTGACGCTGGATTCGGGTTCCTTGAAGTGAATTACATGGGTATAGCTCTTTAAACCATCCATTTTTGTCTCTTAGAACCGATTTTATAGCGATTTTCACCTTTTTATGGATTTTGCCTGTTTTTGGCCTGTGACGTCATCTCTGCACAGTGATCGATTGAAACTTTGGTTATCACGTTGTGCGTTCTTGTACTCTGTGTCGTTCTATCAACTTTTTTCTCACTGTTTGTCGCTTTTTCTATTTTTGGTGAATTTTTGAAAATTTCAGCTTTCAGACAGTTTTTGTTTTTGAGTCTCCATAGGTTAACATGGCCATTTTGACTGATTCGTTCTCACTTGGCCTGCTCAGTTTCGGGGCGTTTTTTATAATTCGGACCACTGATTCATGTCTTAGACTATATACTTCAGGGGTGTAGAGTGTCTTTTTGACGTTTTTTCCCTTTTTGGGTTTCTCTCAGGTCCGATTGCTTTTTTGACACTTTTTACATTATAACTCGAAAAGTATGCATTTTTTTGTTGTTTTGACTTTTGCATTGGCTTTAGCACGTGGGAATACCTATATGTAGGTCTTTGAAGCGTTCATTTTCGACAATTAGAACGGATTTTATGACCGTTTTTTGTTTCCCATAGCGTTAACATTATTGCGACTACAGGATAGAACTTCATTTAACATTAAGTCTATGGGGAGAGCTCTGTCTGTCAGTTACCTGCAAAACCAGGGTTTGGAGATTGTGACATTATTTCAAATTGCTATATCTCCTCAGTTTTGGGACTTTTTTTGACTTTGTTTTTTCCAGTGTCTTTTTGGGTCCCTCAAGGTCACTTTGATCAGTTTTTTTTTCACCCTGGGGGGTCTCTTTTTTTGGCTATTTCACTGAAACTTTGAGGCTTTTTAACTCTACCTTAGAGGGGACTTTTTGTGAATGTTTTTCGAGCAGATCCTAGCTTGACTCAGCATCTTTCTTTTGATGTGCTTTTTGGCTCTCTAACCCCTTTTTTTGATTTTTAGTGATTTTTTGAATCTTTCATGTTTTCGACCTTTTTAGGCCTAGGATTCCCATAGGATAGCATTGGAAACTTTACTGATACGTTCTTACTTGGCCTGCTCATTTTGGGGCGTTTTAAATAATTCGGACCACTGATTCATGTTAGAGGGGTTTGTCTCATTCTACTGGATGGGTCATTTTCAACGATTTGGACTTTTTTGTCCTCTCTGAGGTCCGATTGAGTTTTTGTCACTTTTCCTTGAATAACTCTAGAACGGGTCACTTTTTGGCGATTTTGACGACGGATTCTGGTTCCCTGAGGTGGATTACGTGGGTGTAGCTTTTTAAACTGTCCATTTTGCTCTTCTAGAAGGGATTTTATAGCGTTTTTCAGTTTTTCATTGATTTCAGTCATTTTACGCTTGTGACGTCACGTCTGCACAGTGGTCGATTTGAACTTTGCTTATCACATTGTGCGTTCTTGTGCTCTGCGCCGTTCTATCAACTTTTTTCTCACTTTTTGTCGTTTTTTTCTGTTTTTGGCGAATTTTTTGTTGTTTCAAGGGGACTTGATTTGGACAGCTTCCCACTCTTTGCCTGGGTGTGGGTTTTTTGTTGTTTTCCAGGGGACTTTACTTGTAAGGTTCTTATTCCCTGCCTGGGTGTGGGTTTTTGTTATTGTTTCAGGGGATTTTGATTGGAGGCTTCCCACTCTCTACCTGGGTGTGGGTTTTTCTGTTGTTTCAAGGGGACTTTATTGGAAGGTTCTTACCCCCTGCCTGGGTGTCACTTTGATCAGGTTTGTTTTTTTCTAGAATGGCTACTTTTTCTTAGCTGGGGGACTTTCAATTTGGACTGTTTTTGACGCTGTGTGACTCTATACTGTTCTGAGATCCCATTGCTTTAACTTGGCTGTGTTGTCTGATTTGTTCCCACTTGGCCTGCTCAGTTTTGGGCGTTTTTTATAATTGGGAAGACTGATTGCTTGTTTCTTAGTGATTTGAATGTACACCTCCCTGTCACTTTTAATGATTTTTGACTTTTTCTGTGTTTTTGACTTTTTTCGACTTTTTTCACCTGATATCTAGCGAAAACTAGTTTTCTAGTCTAATTGCCAAATTTCGTCTCTCTATGACCTTTCCTTCATATAGAAGATTTGGGGACTTCACTTTTTTGGGGGTCTTTTTTGACCCCTTTACAGGGGACTTTTGGTTCTTTTTTTCTTATCAGATCTTTTTGTGTGTTTCTATCTTCATGTGGATGTCTTCATTTCTCTTCTAAGTGGGTCTGTTCATTTTTCGTTAATTTTTGAAAATGTCGCCTTTTTTGACTCTTTTTTCCAACACTTCTCATAGGTTTAACATGGGTAACTTGACTGATTCGTTCTCACTGGGCCTGCTCAGTTTGGGGCGTTTTTTATAATTCGGACCACTGATTCCTGTATTAGACTATATACTTGAAGGGTGGAGAGTGTCTTTTTGACCTTTTTGGCCTTTTTTGGTTTCTCAGAGGTCCGATTGCTTTTTTGACACGTTTTCGTTAATAACTCGGAAATTATGCATTTTTTTGGTGTTTTGACTTTTTCACAGGCTTTGTCGTGTGTGAAAACATATGTCTAGGTCTTTGAAGCGTTCATTTTCGTTGCTTAGAACGGATTTTATGATTACGTTTGTTTCCCCATAGCGTTAACATTATTGCGACTACAGGTTAGAACTTAGTTTAACATTAGGTCTATGGAGCATACGTCTTTTAACATGGCTAAACTTTACTGATTCGTTCTCACTTGGCCTGCTCATTTTTGGGGCGTTTTTTATAATTCGGACGACTGATTCATGTTCCAGGGGGATGTCTGTTTATACCAGAGGGGTCATTTGCAGAGATTTGGGTCTTTTTGTCTTCTCTCAGGTCCGATTGCGTTTTTGGCTGTTTTTCGTCAATATCTCTAGAATGGGTCACTTTTTCGTGCTTTTGACGCTGGATTCGGGTTCCTTGAAGTGAATTACATGGGTATAGCTCTTTAAACCATCCATTTTTGTCTCTTAGAACCGATTTTATAGCGATTTTCACCTTTTTATGGATTTTGCCTGTTTTTGGCCTGTGACGTCATCTCTGCACAGTGATCGATTGAAACTTTGGTTATCACGTTGTGCGTTCTTGTACTCTGTGTCGTTCTATCAACTTTTTTCTCACTGTTTGTCGCTTTTTCTATTTTTGGTGAATTTTTGAAAATTTCAGCTTTCAGACAGTTTTTGTTTTTGAGTCTCCATAGGTTAACATGGCCATTTTGACTGATTCGTTCTCACTTGGCCTGCTCAGTTTCGGGGCGTTTTTTATAATTCGGACGACTGATTCTTGTTTTATACTTTATACTTCAGGGGTGTAGAGTGTCTTTTTGACGTTTTTTGCGTTTTTTGGTTTCTCTCAGGTCCGATTGCGTTTTTGGCTCTTTTTTCGTTATAACTCCAAAAGTATGCATTTTTTGGCTGTTTTGACTTTTGCATTGGCTTTATCACGTGGGAAAACATATGACTAGGCCTTTGAAGCGTGGATTTATCTTTATTAGAACGGATTTTATGACCCTTTTTTTTTTCCCATAGCGTTAACAATATTGCGACTACAGGATAGAACTTGGTTTAACATTAAGTCTATGGGGAGAGCTCTGTCTGTCAGTCACCTGCAAAACCAGGGTTTGGAGATTGGGAGATTATTTCAAATTGCTATATCTCCTCAGTTTTGGGACTTTTTTTGACTTTGTTTTTTCCAGTGTCTTTTTGGGTCCCTCAAGGTCACTTTAATCAGTTTTTTTTCACCCTGGGGGGTCTCTTTTTTTGGCTATTTCACTGAAACTTTGAGGCTTTTTAACTCTACCTTAGAGGGGACTTTTTGTGAATGTTTTTCGAGCAGATCCTAGCTTGACTCAGCATCTTTCTTTTGATGTGCTTTTTGGCTCTCTAACCCCTTTTTTTGATTTTTAGTGATTTTTTGAATCTTTCATGTTTTCGACCTTTTTAGGCCTAGGATTCCCATAGGATAGCATTGGAAACTTTACTGATACGTTCTTACTTGGCCTGCTCATTTTGGGGCGTTTTAAATAATTCGGACCACTGATTCATGTTAGAGGGGTTTGTCTCATTCTACTGGATGGGTCATTTTCAACGATTTGGACTTTTTTGTCCTCTCTGAGGTCCGATTGAGTTTTTGTCACTTTTCCTTGAATAACTCTAGAACGGGTCACTTTTTGGCGATTTTGACGACGGATTCTGGTTCCCTGAGGTGGATTACGTGGGTGTAGCTTTTTAAACTGTCCATTTTGCTCTTCTAGAAGGGATTTTATAGCGTTTTTCAGTTTTTCATTGATTTCAGTCATTTTACGCTTGTGACGTCACGTCTGCACAGTGGTCGATTTGAACTTTGCTTATCACATTGTGCGTTCTTGTGCTCTGCGCCGTTCTATCAACTTTTTTCTCACTTTTTGTCGTTTTTTTCTGTTTTTGGCGAATTTTTTGTTGTTTCAAGGGGACTTGATTTGGACAGCTTCCCACTCTTTGCCTGGGTGTGGGTTTTTTGTTGTTTTCCAGGGGACTTTACTTGTAAGGTTCTTATTCCCTGCCTGGGTGTGGGTTTTTGTTATTGTTTCAGGGGATTTTGATTGGAGGCTTCCCACTCTCTACCTGGGTGTGGGTTTTTCTGTTGTTTCAAGGGGACTTTATTGGAAGGTTCTTACCCCCTGCCTGGGTGTCACTTTGATCAGGTTTGTTTTTTTCTAGAATGGCTACTTTTTCTTAGCTGGGGGACTTTCAATTTGGACTGTTTTTGACGCTGTGTGACTCTATACTGTTCTGAGATCCCATTGCTTTAACTTGGCTGTGTTGTCTGATTTGTTCCCACTTGGCCTGCTCAGTTTTGGGCGTTTTTTATAATTGGGAAGACTGATTGCTTGTTTCTTAGTGATTTGAATGTACACCTCCCTGTCACTTTTAATGATTTTTGACTTTTTCTGTGTTTTTGACTTTTTTCGACTTTTTTCACCTGATATCTAGCGAAAACTAGTTTTCTAGTCTAATTGCCAAATTTCGTCTCTCTATGACCTTTCCTTCATATAGAAGATTTGGGGACTTCACTTTTTTGGGGGTCTTTTTTGACCCCTTTACAGGGGACTTTTGGTTCTTTTTTTCTTATCAGATCTTTTTGTGTGTTTCTATCTTCATGTGGATGTCTTCATTTCTCTTCTAAGTGGGTCTGTTCATTTTTCGTTAATTTTTGAAAATGTCGCCTTTTTTGACTCTTTTTTCCAACACTTCTCATAGGTTTAACATGGGTAACTTGACTGATTCGTTCTCACTGGGCCTGCTCAGTTTGGGGCGTTTTTTATAATTCGGACCACTGATTCCTGTATTAGACTATATACTTGAAGGGTGGAGAGTGTCTTTTTGACCTTTTTGGCCTTTTTTGGTTTCTCAGAGGTCCGATTGCTTTTTTGACACGTTTTCGTTAATAACTCGGAAATTATGCATTTTTTTGGTGTTTTGACTTTTTCACAGGCTTTGTCGTGTGTGAAAACATATGTCTAGGTCTTTGAAGCGTTCATTTTCGTTGCTTAGAACGGATTTTATGATTACGTTTGTTTCCCCATAGCGTTAACATTATTGCGACTACAGGTTAGAACTTAGTTTAACATTAGGTCTATGGAGCATACGTCTTTTAACATGGCTAAACTTTACTGATTCGTTCTCACTTGGCCTGCTCATTTTTGGGGCGTTTTTTATAATTCGGACGACTGATTCATGTTCCAGGGGGATGTCTGTTTATACCAGAGGGGTCATTTGCAGAGATTTGGGTCTTTTTGTCTTCTCTCAGGTCCGATTGCGTTTTTGGCTGTTTTTCGTCAATATCTCTAGAATGGGTCACTTTTTCGTGCTTTTGACGCTGGATTCGGGTTCCTTGAAGTGAATTACATGGGTATAGCTCTTTAAACCATCCATTTTTGTCTCTTAGAACCGATTTTATAGCGATTTTCACCTTTTTATGGATTTTGCCTGTTTTTGGCCTGTGACGTCATCTCTGCACAGTGATCGATTGAAACTTTGGTTATCACGTTGTGCGTTCTTGTACTCTGTGTCGTTCTATCAACTTTTTTCTCACTGTTTGTCGCTTTTTCTATTTTTGGTGAATTTTTGAAAATTTCAGCTTTCAGACAGTTTTTGTTTTTGAGTCTCCATAGGTTAACATGGCCATTTTGACTGATTCGTTCTCACTTGGCCTGCTCAGTTTCGGGGCGTTTTTTATAATTCGGACCACTGATTCATGTCTTAGACTATATACTTCAGGGGTGTAGAGTGTCTTTTTGACGTTTTTTCCCTTTTTGGGTTTCTCTCAGGTCCGATTGCTTTTTTGACACTTTTTACATTATAACTCGAAAAGTATGCATTTTTTTGTTGTTTTGACTTTTGCATTGGCTTTAGCACGTGGGAATACCTATATGTAGGTCTTTGAAGCGTTCATTTTCGACAATTAGAACGGATTTTATGACCGTTTTTTGTTTCCCATAGCGTTAACATTATTGCGACTACAGGATAGAACTTCATTTAACATTAAGTCTATGGGGAGAGCTCTGTCTGTCAGTTACCTGCAAAACCAGGGTTTGGAGATTGTGACATTATTTCAAATTGCTATATCTCCTCAGTTTTGGGACTTTTTTTGACTTTGTTTTTTCCAGTGTCTTTTTGGGTCCCTCAAGGTCACTTTGATCAGTTTTTTTTTCACCCTGGGGGGTCTCTTTTTTTGGCTATTTCACTGAAACTTTGAGGCTTTTTAACTCTACCTTAGAGGGGACTTTTTGTGAATGTTTTTCGAGCAGATCCTAGCTTGACTCAGCATCTTTCTTTTGATGTGCTTTTTGGCTCTCTAACCCCTTTTTTTGATTTTTAGTGATTTTTTGAATCTTTCATGTTTTCGACCTTTTTAGGCCTAGGATTCCCATAGGATAGCATTGGAAACTTTACTGATACGTTCTTACTTGGCCTGCTCATTTTGGGGCGTTTTAAATAATTCGGACCACTGATTCATGTTAGAGGGGTTTGTCTCATTCTACTGGATGGGTCATTTTCAACGATTTGGACTTTTTTGTCCTCTCTGAGGTCCGATTGAGTTTTTGTCACTTTTCCTTGAATAACTCTAGAACGGGTCACTTTTTGGCGATTTTGACGACGGATTCTGGTTCCCTGAGGTGGATTACGTGGGTGTAGCTTTTTAAACTGTCCATTTTGCTCTTCTAGAAGGGATTTTATAGCGTTTTTCAGTTTTTCATTGATTTCAGTCATTTTACGCTTGTGACGTCACGTCTGCACAGTGGTCGATTTGAACTTTGCTTATCACATTGTGCGTTCTTGTGCTCTGCGCCGTTCTATCAACTTTTTTCTCACTTTTTGTCGTTTTTTTCTGTTTTTGGCGAATTTTTTGTTGTTTCAAGGGGACTTGATTTGGACAGCTTCCCACTCTTTGCCTGGGTGTGGGTTTTTTGTTGTTTTCCAGGGGACTTTACTTGTAAGGTTCTTATTCCCTGCCTGGGTGTGGGTTTTTGTTATTGTTTCAGGGGATTTTGATTGGAGGCTTCCCACTCTCTACCTGGGTGTGGGTTTTTCTGTTGTTTCAAGGGGACTTTATTGGAAGGTTCTTACCCCCTGCCTGGGTGTCACTTTGATCAGGTTTGTTTTTTTCTAGAATGGCTACTTTTTCTTAGCTGGGGGACTTTCAATTTGGACTGTTTTTGACGCTGTGTGACTCTATACTGTTCTGAGATCCCATTGCTTTAACTTGGCTGTGTTGTCTGATTTGTTCCCACTTGGCCTGCTCAGTTTTGGGCGTTTTTTATAATTGGGAAGACTGATTGCTTGTTTCTTAGTGATTTGAATGTACACCTCCCTGTCACTTTTAATGATTTTTGACTTTTTCTGTGTTTTTGACTTTTTTCGACTTTTTTCACCTGATATCTAGCGAAAACTAGTTTTCTAGTCTAATTGCCAAATTTCGTCTCTCTATGACCTTTCCTTCATATAGAAGATTTGGGGACTTCACTTTTTTGGGGGTCTTTTTTGACCCCTTTACAGGGGACTTTTGGTTCTTTTTTTCTTATCAGATCTTTTTGTGTGTTTCTATCTTCATGTGGATGTCTTCATTTCTCTTCTAAGTGGGTCTGTTCATTTTTCGTTAATTTTTGAAAATGTCGCCTTTTTTGACTCTTTTTTCCAACACTTCTCATAGGTTTAACATGGGTAACTTGACTGATTCGTTCTCACTGGGCCTGCTCAGTTTGGGGCGTTTTTTATAATTCGGACCACTGATTCCTGTATTAGACTATATACTTGAAGGGTGGAGAGTGTCTTTTTGACCTTTTTGGCCTTTTTTGGTTTCTCAGAGGTCCGATTGCTTTTTTGACACGTTTTCGTTAATAACTCGGAAATTATGCATTTTTTTGGTGTTTTGACTTTTTCACAGGCTTTGTCGTGTGTGAAAACATATGTCTAGGTCTTTGAAGCGTTCATTTTCGTTGCTTAGAACGGATTTTATGATTACGTTTGTTTCCCCATAGCGTTAACATTATTGCGACTACAGGTTAGAACTTAGTTTAACATTAGGTCTATGGAGCATACGTCTTTTAACATGGCTAAACTTTACTGATTCGTTCTCACTTGGCCTGCTCATTTTTGGGGCGTTTTTTATAATTCGGACGACTGATTCATGTTCCAGGGGGATGTCTGTTTATACCAGAGGGGTCATTTGCAGAGATTTGGGTCTTTTTGTCTTCTCTCAGGTCCGATTGCGTTTTTGGCTGTTTTTCGTCAATATCTCTAGAATGGGTCACTTTTTCGTGCTTTTGACGCTGGATTCGGGTTCCTTGAAGTGAATTACATGGGTATAGCTCTTTAAACCATCCATTTTTGTCTCTTAGAACCGATTTTATAGCGATTTTCACCTTTTTATGGATTTTGCCTGTTTTTGGCCTGTGACGTCATCTCTGCACAGTGATCGATTGAAACTTTGGTTATCACGTTGTGCGTTCTTGTACTCTGTGTCGTTCTATCAACTTTTTTCTCACTGTTTGTCGCTTTTTCTATTTTTGGTGAATTTTTGAAAATTTCAGCTTTCAGACAGTTTTTGTTTTTGAGTCTCCATAGGTTAACATGGCCATTTTGACTGATTCGTTCTCACTTGGCCTGCTCAGTTTCGGGGCGTTTTTTATAATTCGGACCACTGATTCATGTCTTAGACTATATACTTCAGGGGTGTAGAGTGTCTTTTTGACGTTTTTTCCCTTTTTGGGTTTCTCTCAGGTCCGATTGCTTTTTTGACACTTTTTACATTATAACTCGAAAAGTATGCATTTTTTTGTTGTTTTGACTTTTGCATTGGCTTTAGCACGTGGGAATACCTATATGTAGGTCTTTGAAGCGTTCATTTTCGACAATTAGAACGGATTTTATGACCGTTTTTTGTTTCCCATAGCGTTAACATTATTGCGACTACAGGATAGAACTTCATTTAACATTAAGTCTATGGGGAGAGCTCTGTCTGTCAGTTACCTGCAAAACCAGGGTTTGGAGATTGTGACATTATTTCAAATTGCTATATCTCCTCAGTTTTGGGACTTTTTTTGACTTTGTTTTTTCCAGTGTCTTTTTGGGTCCCTCAAGGTCACTTTGATCAGTTTTTTTTTCACCCTGGGGGGTCTCTTTTTTTGGCTATTTCACTGAAACTTTGAGGCTTTTTAACTCTACCTTAGAGGGGACTTTTTGTGAATGTTTTTCGAGCAGATCCTAGCTTGACTCAGCATCTTTCTTTTGATGTGCTTTTTGGCTCTCTAACCCCTTTTTTTGATTTTTAGTGATTTTTTGAATCTTTCATGTTTTCGACCTTTTTAGGCCTAGGATTCCCATAGGATAGCATTGGAAACTTTACTGATACGTTCTTACTTGGCCTGCTCATTTTGGGGCGTTTTAAATAATTCGGACCACTGATTCATGTTAGAGGGGTTTGTCTCATTCTACTGGATGGGTCATTTTCAACGATTTGGACTTTTTTGTCCTCTCTGAGGTCCGATTGAGTTTTTGTCACTTTTCCTTGAATAACTCTAGAACGGGTCACTTTTTGGCGATTTTGACGACGGATTCTGGTTCCCTGAGGTGGATTACGTGGGTGTAGCTTTTTAAACTGTCCATTTTGCTCTTCTAGAAGGGATTTTATAGCGTTTTTCAGTTTTTCATTGATTTCAGTCATTTTACGCTTGTGACGTCACGTCTGCACAGTGGTCGATTTGAACTTTGCTTATCACATTGTGCGTTCTTGTGCTCTGCGCCGTTCTATCAACTTTTTTCTCACTTTTTGTCGTTTTTTTCTGTTTTTGGCGAATTTTTTGTTGTTTCAAGGGGACTTGATTTGGACAGCTTCCCACTCTTTGCCTGGGTGTGGGTTTTTTGTTGTTTTCCAGGGGACTTTACTTGTAAGGTTCTTATTCCCTGCCTGGGTGTGGGTTTTTGTTATTGTTTCAGGGGATTTTGATTGGAGGCTTCCCACTCTCTACCTGGGTGTGGGTTTTTCTGTTGTTTCAAGGGGACTTTATTGGAAGGTTCTTACCCCCTGCCTGGGTGTCACTTTGATCAGGTTTGTTTTTTTCTAGAATGGCTACTTTTTCTTAGCTGGGGGACTTTCAATTTGGACTGTTTTTGACGCTGTGTGACTCTATACTGTTCTGAGATCCCATTGCTTTAACTTGGCTGTGTTGTCTGATTTGTTCCCACTTGGCCTGCTCAGTTTTGGGCGTTTTTTATAATTGGGAAGACTGATTGCTTGTTTCTTAGTGATTTGAATGTACACCTCCCTGTCACTTTTAATGATTTTTGACTTTTTCTGTGTTTTTGACTTTTTTCGACTTTTTTCACCTGATATCTAGCGAAAACTAGTTTTCTAGTCTAATTGCCAAATTTCGTCTCTCTATGACCTTTCCTTCATATAGAAGATTTGGGGACTTCACTTTTTTGGGGGTCTTTTTTGACCCCTTTACAGGGGACTTTTGGTTCTTTTTTTCTTATCAGATCTTTTTGTGTGTTTCTATCTTCATGTGGATGTCTTCATTTCTCTTCTAAGTGGGTCTGTTCATTTTTCGTTAATTTTTGAAAATGTCGCCTTTTTTGACTCTTTTTTCCAACACTTCTCATAGGTTTAACATGGGTAACTTGACTGATTCGTTCTCACTGGGCCTGCTCAGTTTGGGGCGTTTTTTATAATTCGGACCACTGATTCCTGTATTAGACTATATACTTGAAGGGTGGAGAGTGTCTTTTTGACCTTTTTGGCCTTTTTTGGTTTCTCAGAGGTCCGATTGCTTTTTTGACACGTTTTCGTTAATAACTCGGAAATTATGCATTTTTTTGGTGTTTTGACTTTTTCACAGGCTTTGTCGTGTGTGAAAACATATGTCTAGGTCTTTGAAGCGTTCATTTTCGTTGCTTAGAACGGATTTTATGATTACGTTTGTTTCCCCATAGCGTTAACATTATTGCGACTACAGGTTAGAACTTAGTTTAACATTAGGTCTATGGAGCATACGTCTTTTAACATGGCTAAACTTTACTGATTCGTTCTCACTTGGCCTGCTCATTTTTGGGGCGTTTTTTATAATTCGGACGACTGATTCATGTTCCAGGGGGATGTCTGTTTATACCAGAGGGGTCATTTGCAGAGATTTGGGTCTTTTTGTCTTCTCTCAGGTCCGATTGCGTTTTTGGCTGTTTTTCGTCAATATCTCTAGAATGGGTCACTTTTTCGTGCTTTTGACGCTGGATTCGGGTTCCTTGAAGTGAATTACATGGGTATAGCTCTTTAAACCATCCATTTTTGTCTCTTAGAACCGATTTTATAGCGATTTTCACCTTTTTATGGATTTTGCCTGTTTTTGGCCTGTGACGTCATCTCTGCACAGTGATCGATTGAAACTTTGGTTATCACGTTGTGCGTTCTTGTACTCTGTGTCGTTCTATCAACTTTTTTCTCACTGTTTGTCGCTTTTTCTATTTTTGGTGAATTTTTGAAAATTTCAGCTTTCAGACAGTTTTTGTTTTTGAGTCTCCATAGGTTAACATGGCCATTTTGACTGATTCGTTCTCACTTGGCCTGCTCAGTTTCGGGGCGTTTTTTATAATTCGGACGACTGATTCTTGTTTTATACTTTATACTTCAGGGGTGTAGAGTGTCTTTTTGACGTTTTTTGCGTTTTTTGGTTTCTCTCAGGTCCGATTGCGTTTTTGGCTCTTTTTTCGTTATAACTCCAAAAGTATGCATTTTTTGGCTGTTTTGACTTTTGCATTGGCTTTATCACGTGGGAAAACATATGACTAGGACATTGAAGCGTGGATTTATCTTTATTAGAAAGGATTTTATGACCCTTTTTTTTTTCCCATAGCGTTAACAATATTGCGACTACAGGATAGAACTTGGTTTAACATTAAGTCTATGGGGAGAGCTCTGTCTGTCAGTTACCTGCAAAACCAGGGTTTGGAGATTGTGACATTATTTCAAATTGCTATATCTCCTCAGTTTTGGGACTTTTTTTGACTTTGTTTTTTCCAGTGTCTTTTTGGGTCCCTCAAGGTCACTTTGATCAGTTTTTTTTTCACCCTGGGGGGTCTCTTTTTTTGGCTATTTCACTGAAACTTTGAGGCTTTTTAACTCTACCTTAGAGGGGACTTTTTGTGAATGTTTTTCGAGCAGATCCTAGCTTGACTCAGCATCTTTCTTTTGATGTGCTTTTTGGCTCTCTAACCCCTTTTTTTGATTTTTAGTGATTTTTTGAATCTTTCATGTTTTCGACCTTTTTAGGCCTAGGATTCCCATAGGATAGCATTGGAAACTTTACTGATACGTTCTTACTTGGCCTGCTCATTTTGGGGCGTTTTAAATAATTCGGACCACTGATTCATGTTAGAGGGGTTTGTCTCATTCTACTGGATGGGTCATTTTCAACGATTTGGACTTTTTTGTCCTCTCTGAGGTCCGATTGAGTTTTTGTCACTTTTCCTTGAATAACTCTAGAACGGGTCACTTTTTGGCGATTTTGACGACGGATTCTGGTTCCCTGAGGTGGATTACGTGGGTGTAGCTTTTTAAACTGTCCATTTTGCTCTTCTAGAAGGGATTTTATAGCGTTTTTCAGTTTTTCATTGATTTCAGTCATTTTACGCTTGTGACGTCACGTCTGCACAGTGGTCGATTTGAACTTTGCTTATCACATTGTGCGTTCTTGTGCTCTGCGCCGTTCTATCAACTTTTTTCTCACTTTTTGTCGTTTTTTTCTGTTTTTGGCGAATTTTTTGTTGTTTCAAGGGGACTTGATTTGGACAGCTTCCCACTCTTTGCCTGGGTGTGGGTTTTTTGTTGTTTTCCAGGGGACTTTACTTGTAAGGTTCTTATTCCCTGCCTGGGTGTGGGTTTTTGTTATTGTTTCAGGGGATTTTGATTGGAGGCTTCCCACTCTCTACCTGGGTGTGGGTTTTTCTGTTGTTTCAAGGGGACTTTATTGGAAGGTTCTTACCCCCTGCCTGGGTGTCACTTTGATCAGGTTTGTTTTTTTCTAGAATGGCTACTTTTTCTTAGCTGGGGGACTTTCAATTTGGACTGTTTTTGACGCTGTGTGACTCTATACTGTTCTGAGATCCCATTGCTTTAACTTGGCTGTGTTGTCTGATTTGTTCCCACTTGGCCTGCTCAGTTTTGGGCGTTTTTTATAATTGGGAAGACTGATTGCTTGTTTCTTAGTGATTTGAATGTACACCTCCCTGTCACTTTTAATGATTTTTGACTTTTTCTGTGTTTTTGACTTTTTTCGACTTTTTTCACCTGATATCTAGCGAAAACTAGTTTTCTAGTCTAATTGCCAAATTTCGTCTCTCTATGACCTTTCCTTCATATAGAAGATTTGGGGACTTCACTTTTTTGGGGGTCTTTTTTGACCCCTTTACAGGGGACTTTTGGTTCTTTTTTTCTTATCAGATCTTTTTGTGTGTTTCTATCTTCATGTGGATGTCTTCATTTCTCTTCTAAGTGGGTCTGTTCATTTTTCGTTAATTTTTGAAAATGTCGCCTTTTTTGACTCTTTTTTCCAACACTTCTCATAGGTTTAACATGGGTAACTTGACTGATTCGTTCTCACTGGGCCTGCTCAGTTTGGGGCGTTTTTTATAATTCGGACCACTGATTCCTGTATTAGACTATATACTTGAAGGGTGGAGAGTGTCTTTTTGACCTTTTTGGCCTTTTTTGGTTTCTCAGAGGTCCGATTGCTTTTTTGACACGTTTTCGTTAATAACTCGGAAATTATGCATTTTTTTGGTGTTTTGACTTTTTCACAGGCTTTGTCGTGTGTGAAAACATATGTCTAGGTCTTTGAAGCGTTCATTTTCGTTGCTTAGAACGGATTTTATGATTACGTTTGTTTCCCCATAGCGTTAACATTATTGCGACTACAGGTTAGAACTTAGTTTAACATTAGGTCTATGGAGCATACGTCTTTTAACATGGCTAAACTTTACTGATTCGTTCTCACTTGGCCTGCTCATTTTTGGGGCGTTTTTTATAATTCGGACGACTGATTCATGTTCCAGGGGGATGTCTGTTTATACCAGAGGGGTCATTTGCAGAGATTTGGGTCTTTTTGTCTTCTCTCAGGTCCGATTGCGTTTTTGGCTGTTTTTCGTCAATATCTCTAGAATGGGTCACTTTTTCGTGCTTTTGACGCTGGATTCGGGTTCCTTGAAGTGAATTACATGGGTATAGCTCTTTAAACCATCCATTTTTGTCTCTTAGAACCGATTTTATAGCGATTTTCACCTTTTTATGGATTTTGCCTGTTTTTGGCCTGTGACGTCATCTCTGCACAGTGATCGATTGAAACTTTGGTTATCACGTTGTGCGTTCTTGTACTCTGTGTCGTTCTATCAACTTTTTTCTCACTGTTTGTCGCTTTTTCTATTTTTGGTGAATTTTTGAAAATTTCAGCTTTCAGACAGTTTTTGTTTTTGAGTCTCCATAGGTTAACATGGCCATTTTGACTGATTCGTTCTCACTTGGCCTGCTCAGTTTCGGGGCGTTTTTTATAATTCGGACGACTGATTCTTGTTTTATACTTTATACTTCAGGGGTGTAGAGTGTCTTTTTGACGTTTTTTGCGTTTTTTGGTTTCTCTCAGGTCCGATTGCGTTTTTGGCTCTTTTTTCGTTATAACTCCAAAAGTATGCATTTTTTGGCTGTTTTGACTTTTGCATTGGCTTTATCACGTGGGAAAACATATGACTAGGACATTGAAGCGTGGATTTATCTTTATTAGAACGGATTTTATGACC
>JAWZYU010001097.1:0-48000 GCA_038380435.1 Ryuthela nishihirai | reverse complement strand
AGAATCACAACTGACATACAAACACATTTGACATGCAACGTTCAATGTCATAAAATCGTAACTGGCATGCAACATTCAATATGATAGAATCACAACTCGCATACAATAACATTTGGCATGCAACATTCAATGTCATAGAATCACAACTGGCATACAATCACATTTGGCATGAAATATTCAATGTTAAACAACCACATCTGGCATACAATATTCAAGGCATACAATCACATTTATCACACAGCATTAAATGCCATAAAATCACAGTTAGCAAACAATATTCATCGGCATAAAATAATTGACATAAAATATTCAACGCCATATAACTAACAAAATTGGCATACAATATTCAAAGGCATACAACTAACAAAACTGCTATATAACATTCAACTACTACAATTGGCATACAATATTCAAAGGCATGCAACTACCACAACGGACATGCTGTACGTCATCCAGTGGCACCAATGCAGGGTTAAACTTCGATGACGTCAAATTCCTTTGTAACCTCGAAAGCAGAATTCAGAAATCAAGCTCAGAATTCTAGATATATCACAAACCCCTTACACAAAATGCACATGCGTTGGGTTGGATTGTTTTACCTCTGAGCGCACTTTTGTGCACACAATGGACTAAATGGCCTGGTCGTTTAGTTCATTGTTAACGTATGGCTATTGACCCTGAAGTATGGCTATTGACCCTGAAGGCTCAGAGAAGATTGCGGGAGGGGACCCACTGGAACAGCTGTTGGGAGACAGTTGGTAGCCTCCCATCAAGGCCATCCAGTGTGTTCTCTAATGTGCAGAGGTTATGGCTCTCCCGCACATGGGGTCACGGCTTAACTTGCAATCCGACGGACGGCGGCCTTTCCAAGCCCATCGGTGTCCCCTACTGACTGTGGGCAGGGCGGGGAGTTTTACGGAGATAAAAATTCGTTCAGTATTTAACGAGTCACGTGACACGAAGGTTGCCAGATCACTAATTTCTAAAAAAAAATCGTTGCCAGATATTTTTTCTGAATTCTGTAATCGACCATAGTGTTCGGATATGTTTTTGAGCGACTGTACATGCCATCATGCATTTGGGCATTTTCGCGTTACAGGAATGGAACGACCCATAATTTGAAAATAAATTTTTCTATGGGAAAATGCCAGTAGGGAGAAATTGAAGATCTGAATGAAATTTATTCGAATGTTGATTTTCGCCAATATGATGAGTGCGAAAAAAAGACTTTTTTTCGCACACAGTGGGCTAAAAGATCAGGTCACAAAGACCCCGAGGTCTGAGAGAAAGATGGGGAAAGAGAACCCACTGGAGCAGATGTCCAGTCTCTTACGAACACGTTGAATGAACTTTAAGCGGGGCTACCATCTGTCTCCTAACAGCTATTCCAGTGGGTCCCCTTCCCCCAACCTTCTCTGAGCCCTCGGGTCCTTGTGACCTGGACATTCAGCCCATTGTGTGCCAGATATTTTTTCTGAATTCTGTAATCAACCATAGTGTTCGGATACCTTTTTGAGCGACTGTAGGTGGTCATATTATTTTGATACTAGATCGTGTGGGCTCACTCACGGAAATATTGAGCGTGTGCAGTTACCGTTCACAGCAACCTGGAGCGTGTGCAGTTACTGCACACGCTCCAGTTTGCTGTGAACGATAACTGGAGCGTGTACAGTTGCTGTACACGCTGCAGATATTTTTCCTGAATTCTGTAATCACGTGACACGAAGGTTGCCAGATCACTAATTTCTAAAAAAAATCCTTGCCAGATATTCTTTTCTGAATTCTTTAATCAATGATAGTGTTCGGATACTTTTTTGAGCGACTGTACCCATTGTGGCTGCGCGTGAGATTTTCTGTGCAAATCTCCCCCTCCCCTCTGCACTTGGCGACCTGGGAAAACTAACGTATTTGGAATGCTGCAAATTTAGAATTATCTTGTCAGCCGATTCAAAATTATGCAAGTGTAACAAAATTTCACTTTCTTTTGGGTGGGGCGGGGGTGGCTCAGTCGGTAGCGCGCCAGGCTCGTAATCTGCAGTTCCCAGGTTCGAGTCCGAGCTGGGTCAGCACTGAGATTTATCTCCGCAAAATTCCCCGCCCTGTCCACGGTCAGTAGGGGACACCGATGGGCTTGGAAAGGCCGCCGTCCATCGAATGGGACGTTAAGCCGTGGCCCCGTGTGCGGGAGAGCCATACCCTGTGCACGTTAAAGAACACGCTGGATGGCCTTGACGCGAGGCTACCATCTGTTTCCCAACAGCTGTTCCAGTGGGTCCCCTCCCCCAACCTTCTCTGAGCCTTCGGGGTCCATGTGACCTGGCCATTTAGCCCATGGTGTGCAAAAAAGTGCCGCTCAGAGGTAAAACAGCCCAACCCACTTTCTTTTGGGCCTTTAAATGGCGTTTTATCAGTTGGGCATTTATAAAGGGTTGGCTAAGATCAGACAGAAGAAGTTGCTCTGCCATTTCTCGAATTAAAACGATAGATGGATATTTAAAAAAAAAAGCAATGCATCTTACTCTTGGTAACAAAAAAAACAAGAAAAAAAAACTACTCTTACATAAGTCAAAAATCAAAAAGCCAAAGAAACAATTTAGAGAAAAACCACCAAAAAAACCACCAACACCAGATGCAAAAAAAAAAAGCCAGGACCGTTTCCTTCTCTAATATTCATCAAGCGTCAACAATGACGTGGTGGGCTGTCAGAGTCTGGATTGCCAGTTCGAGGAGAACGTACCACTGACGGAGATGCTGCGGTGTGATTTATCTTCTTCATCCTTTACTCCTCTCCATGATGGCAACCGCGATCCGTTCTTACCCCGACCGCCAACACCCCGTGCGCAGGGCTCCGGCTCTTTGTTTCACTCTCGGAGAAGTGTGTGCCGAGGCCTTTTTACATAGGGAGCACCAGGCTGAATGCTACTTGCAAGATTGCCTGCAAAAGATGGGTGATTTGGCGGCTCGCCCTCCCAGCGACAAGCCTTTGCTGATGCCATCAAATTAGTGCTAATTTCCTTGCTCAACATTTCAGCATTGGCCATTTTCTTGTGCTCCGCGGTCTCCCGCCGACGCTAGCGCGCTATCAGATTAGAATGTGGGCAAAAATCGGCGTCATTTACAAGGCATGCCGGGAAAGAAAGAACGATGGAATAAGTGGGAGGGGGGGTGGGAGAGCGAAAGAATAGGAAGCTCAGAAAAAGAGGCAAATGTGTTTTTGGAGAGCTTTGCATTCAGCTCTCCTTCCATCTTTTTCTGCTCGTACTTTTTTCTTGTCTCGACGTGTTTCGATTTTTTTGCCTAAGTTCCGTCCTTTTTCTGTTGGCCTTGTTTGCGGGATTAGATTAAACAATTTCCTCAGCTAAGTTCCGTTAGCTACGTCACCGAATGAAAGGAAAAAAATTAGAACGGAAGTCGTCGGAATGAAAGCATTTGCAAAGAAATGTCGATCGTAGAGAGACGGTTACGGTTCTCTCCTCTCGAATTCAGAAAGGTATTAAATGGTAATAAATTAGAAAACAAATCCTATACTGCTTAGTGCGATGTGGTCGGTGTTCCGAGGTTCGAGTCCCCATATTGTGGCTGCGTTTTGAGATTTTCTTCGCTAATCCCCCCCCCCCCCCCCCCCCTGGAGCGGGGGTGGCTCAGTCGGTAGCGCGCCAGGCTCGTAATCTGTAGTTCCCAGGTTCGAGTCCCAGCTGGGTCAGCTTTGAGATTTATCTCCGAAAAATTCCCCGCCTTGCCCACGGTCAGTAGGGGACACCGATGGGCTTGGAAAGGCCGCCGTCCGTCGGATGGGACGTCAAGCCGTGGCCCCGTGTGCGGGAGAGCAATACCCTGTGCACATTAAAGAACACGCTGGATGGCCTTGACGGGAGGCTACGATCTGTCTCCCAACAGCTGTTCCAGTGGGTCCCCTCCCCCAACCTTCTCTGAGCCTTCAGGGTCCATGTGACCTGGCCATTTAGCCCATGGTGTGCAAAAAAGTGCCGCTCAGAGGTAAAACAATCCAATTCCCCCCCCCCCCCCCCCCCCCCCCCCCCCGACTTCTGCACTTGGCGATCTAAGGGAAGCTAATGAATTTGGAATGTTGCCAATTTGAAATTATCTGGTTCTAAAGGACATTTGATGGGCTACGAATTTTTTTTCAAACACTCACTACCCCTCCATGAGAAAGTGATGGGCTTAGAAGACTTTTAATGTGCTTTTTTCCAGGTTGGAACTGTATCCTCGTTCTGATTTTCTACGCAAACTCAAAACAAACAAAAAGAGGGCTCTGCTGTCGCCGATGATAAGCGTAAGCAAAACCGCTTTAATTTACAGAACGTTAAACCGTGACTCTGTACAGTCGCTCAAAAAAGTATCGGAACACCATGATTGATTACAGAATTCAGAAAAAATATCTGGCAACGTTTTTTTTTTTTTGAAATTAGTGATCTGGCAACCTTTCAGAAAAAATATCTGGAAAAGATTTTTTTTTAGAAATTAATGATCTGGCAACCTTCGTGTCACGTGACAGGAAGATTGCCAGATCACTAATTTCTAAAAAAACGTTGCCAGATATTTTTTCTGAATTCTGTAATCGACCATAGTGTTCGGATACTTTTTTGAGCGACTGTACACAGGAGGGCCATATTCTACGAACGTTATAAGAATACTTTAGAACAGCGTTTCTTAACCGTTAGGGTTGTTTTACCTGTGAGAGGCAGTCTTTTGTAGACAATGGGCTAAATGACCAGTTCACAAGGACCCCGAATGCTCAGAGAATATTGACGGAAGGGGACCCACTAGACAGCTAGTTGATGACAGATGGTGGGCTCCCATCAAAGCCATCCAGTGTGTTCTTTTAAGTGCACAAGCTCAGAAAAAGGCTCTCCTGCACACGGGACCACGGCTTTACATCCTATCCGTCGGACGGCTGTACCTCAAAGTTCATTGATTTCTTACCCAGGGTTCCATGAGTTGTGACAAAGACTTCTCGAGATTAATGGATGCTTTTCAGTACATGACTTGCATTGTCATTATTGCTAAGAAAATTGCTCATTTTTTACGATAATTTATTGCATTGATTTAATAAAGATGTTTGGGGCGGGGGTGGCTCAGTCGGTAGCGCGCCAGGCTCGTAATCTGTAGTTCCCAGGTTCGAGTCCCAGCTCGGTCAGCGTTGAGATTTATCTCCGCAAAATTCCCCGTCCTGCCCACAGTCAGTAGGGGACACCGATGGGCTTGGAAAGACCGCCGTCCGTCGGATGGGACGTTAAGCCGTGGTGCCGTGTGCGGGAGAGCCATACCCTGTGCACGTTAAAAAACACGCTGGATGGCCTTGACGGGAGGCTACCATCTGTCTGCCAACAGCTGTTCCAGTGGGTCCCCTCCCCCAACCTTCTCTGAGCCTTCGGGGTCCATGTGACCTGGCCATTTAGCCCATAGTGTGCAAAAAAGTGCCGCTCAGAGGTAAAACAACCCAACCCTAATAAAGATGTTTACAATTGAAGTGTCTATTTAGTTAGAAATATTTTAACTTTAAATCGCATATTAGCAGCGATCACTTTATGCTAGAAATTTGAAATTTTGGTGGTGGAGTCAGGAACTTTTAGAGGAGGAGGAGGAGGAGGAGGTGGCCAGGTGGACCTTTTGATCTAGTCCTCAATCTCAAAGGGGACACTTTAGGCACTTGTTACCTTTTATTATTGTATCTAATATTAAAAATTATGGTTTTAGTAAAAGATATAAATTTTCTAACTGACGAACCTCGCATAAATATAATGGATGTTTCTTCTCTGTTGTTGTCTTTCCACTGAGTTCTTGCCTTACAGATCTTCTGTCATGTATACACCTATCCCTCGACTTACACTGAAGATAGGTTCCGCACAAAACCGTGTAAATCGAAATCTTGGATTTTGCTATGTGAAACCGTGTAAATCGAAATCTTGGATTGTGCTATGTAAAACCGTGTAAATCGAAATCTTGGATTTTGCTATGTAAAACCGTGTAAAACGAAATCTTGGATTTTGCTATGTAAAACCGTGTAAATCGAAATCTTGGATTTTGCTATGTGAAACCGTGTAAAACGAAATCTTGGATTTTGCTATGTAAAACCGTGTAAATCGAAATCTTGGATTTTGCTATGTAAAACCGTGTAAATCGAAATCTTGGATTTTGCTATGTAAAACCGTGTAAAACGAAAAAAAAAAACACTAAAATGTGCATAATTCAGTCATTTATTTACGTAAAACAAAGGCAAGACATCTTGAAAAACATAAAATTACACTTTTTTCATTCATAAAATAACAAATTTATGTAGGTAATATAAGTACATATTTAATTCATTTTACATTAGGAACAACAAATATGAGATCCTTAAAAAAATTAACAATAAGTTTAATTACTGTCATCACTTTCATGGACTATCAGTCTTTTCTTCCTGATTGGTATGATGTCACTTTCATCACTCAACAGTTCTTGATGCGATTCTGGTTCAATGGTTGATGAATTAGGGACAATCTCAGATCGACGAGACTTTGTAATGAAATCCGTAATTAACAATTGTGTAGGTTTTTTTGTTAAATCTTTATAGACCTCCTCATATTGATTTAAGCACTTACTAATATCCCGCTGGAATCGGAGAGCTCGTTCAACATTCGGGTCATTTTGTAAAAATGATTACCCAATTTTCTCCCCAATTCAAGTCCTACGCTGATGACTCTTGCTGTGAACGCAACTGGTTCAGATTGCTCTTCATCAGGATCATTGTCTTCATCACGTTTATTTGTTTCGTGAATCATGTTAACTAAATCATCCTCATCTAGTTCTTCATCAGCCATTATTTCTTCAATATCTGCCTCAGCTAAATCCTCAAAACCTTCTCCTCCTATAGTATGTGCCAACTCAGTGATCTGAGAATATTCATGCTCTAATGGTAATCTATAATTCTCACCTTCAACAGCATCTGGCCATATCGCTTTCCAGCAGGCATTGAGCGTTGATTGTTTAATCTGGGTATATGACAGTCCAACATGCTTAACACAATCTAAGATTGTAAATTTCCTCCAAGCATCCATAAGAGTAAGAGATCCATCATTCTCCATTTGTTCTAAAATACACCTGAAGGTTTGCTTGATATACAGTGCCTTGAAAGTCGAAATTATCCCTTGATCTAGGAAGTTGTATTCTTTGGTAAAAAAAAAAACAATTTGTACATTTTCGTGTTGTAAATCTTGAGGATGACCTGGTGCATTATCAATTAATAGAAGGGCCTTAAAAGGCAATCCCCTTTTACTTAAATAACTTTTGACATCTGGGACAAACAAGTTATGAAACCATTCATTGAAAACCATGGCAGTGACCCATGCTTTCTTATTAGCCATCCAATAAACGGGAAGGTTTTTGATGTTTATTCCTTTAAATGAGCGTGGTGTTTTCGATTTGTTAATAACCAATGGTTTCATTATATGATCGCCTGAAACGTTGCTACAGAAAAGAACTGTTATACGACTTTTCGCTGCCTTATGACCACCAGCTGATTTGTGATATTGATGATTGATGATAACCCGGACTCGTCAGCATTGAAGACCTGGCCAGGAGTGTAGGAGTTGGCGGCAATGATTTCAGCAAATTTTGCTGGATATTGTTGTGTTGCATCCGAATCAGCAGATGCTCTTTCACATTTCTATTTTAGATTATGTAAAGAATGTCTTTGTTTAAATCTCTCGAACCAACCATGGCTTGTGGAAAAAGATACCTTCTTTTCATCTGGCGAAGTCGATGGTAACTGATTCTTAAGAGTTTCATAAATCTTTAAAGCCTTATTTGTAATGGCACTGGTATCAATTGGAACCCGCTTTTGAGTTTGCTCTTCTAGCCATATCAGAACTGAGAACACTTGTGTTGTCACATGGCTAACTGAAATTTTCCCCGCCCTGCCCACGGTCAGTAGGGGACACCGATGGGCTTGGAAAGGCCGCCGTCCGTCGGATGGGACGTTAAGCCGTGGTCCCGTGTGTGGGAGAGCCATACCCTGTGCACGTTAAAGAACACGCTGGATGGCCTTCACGGGAGGCTACCATCTATCTCTCAACAGCCGTTCCAGTGGGTCCCCTCCCCCAACCTTCTCTGAGCCTTCAGGGTCCATGTGACCTGGCCATTTAGCCCATGGTGTGCAAAAAAGTGCCGCTCAGAGGTAAAACAACCCAACCCAACCTAGCCATATCACTAATGCCTTTTCCATATTTTTCATTGTAACATCTCTTACATATGAAATTGTGCTCATACTCGTGCAAGATCCAGCTGCTACACTTTTTCTAATGGAGTCTTCATTTTTTCTTCAAGATCCAGCTGCTAGAGTCTTCATTTTTCCTTATTGTTCTTATTGTGGCTTCATGCATGGAGTAAAATTTAGCAACATCTGTTACTCTTTCTCTATTACGTAGACGATCTAATATTTTAATTATTGTTTCTAAAGAAATAACTTTTCATTTGATTTTTTAAAAAATCTTTTGGCATTATAAAACCTTAAAAAATTTACGTAAATTATAAAAATGCCAGAAAAACTATAAATGTTGGAAACTTACCAGTAGATATTTAAATAATAAAATAAAAAAACGCACAATGATGTAAAGCTTTGCTGCTAAAATGATACTGCACTACTTCACATGAACCAGATAGCTTTAAAAAATAAAATAAAATAAATACCCCCTCAAGCAGCTGCTTGCCACAGAGGTCTGACAGGAGCCTGTCAGTTTATATGCCAAAGTAGAAGATCTGAGAGGATTGGCAGGACCTCAGCAGAAAAACAACACATACAACCATGCCTTATCCGGGTCTCGAACCCAGGTCCCTTAGATCAGTAGCCAAGCGCGCTAACCACTCGGCCATGGGACGGCTACTATTGTGAAATACTACGGGGATTCCCCGTGTTGTAAAATATAGGGGAATCCCCGTCCCCGTTGTTGCCAGTGTCATTTTTCTGCTGAGGTCTTGCCATCCTCTCAGACCTTCTACTATGGCATATAAACTGACAGGCTCCTGTCAGACCTCTGTGGCAAGCAGCTGCTTGAGGGGGTATTTATTTTATTTTTTCTATTTGAAATATATATGCAGCCGAATATACATTTTTACCAGTTTTTTTAAATCCGTTATTTTATCAACTGTGTAAAACCGAAATCGTGTAAAACAAGTACAGTGTAAATCGGGGGATAAGTGTATATACATATATAAACAGAGGAAAAAAAAGTATACTTTCCTACGTTAAGGACGGAGATAACTTAGACCTTCTATTGGGTGTGTTCTGATTCCTCATATCATGTACAGTCGCTCAAAAAAGTATCCGAACACTACGGTTGATTACAAAATTCAGAAAAATATCTGTCAACGATTTTTTTTAGAAATTAGTGATCTGGCAACCTTTGTGTCACGTGACACGATGGTTGCCAGATCAGTAATTTCTAAAAAAACGTTTAAAAATCGCGTTAAAAAGTAATCGCAAATTTCGAATTAATCAGATTTTACTCTACAATCTTTCCCTGCATAATGATATTTGTTAACTCTTGATTTCCCTTCCAACTAAAAGGACATAGAAATATCCTACAAAGTACTTCTAGTTTGTACAGATTTTCTCATACAAGGACATGCTCATTCAGAATGAAGTAACTGCCTCAGTTAAGAAATACAGCACTCAAGAAAACTACCATGCTATCCCAGGTTAGAATCCGGATCCCAACAGTTGTGATGTCACTGCGAACCAAACTCAACCAAGGCGGTTATCTGTTTATAGTTTAAATATTCAAACCATCTAACACCAAGATATTGCTTAAGCATCTGGAATCAACTTTATTCATATATCTATCTATATAATAAAAGGAGGTGTCTGTCTGTGGCAGCCATAACTCATCGGGAAATCAACGTACACGCTCCAAATTTTCAGAGAATGTTTCAGGTTGTGGTCCTAATTGCAGTGCCAAATTTAAGGTCGAAAGTCCGAAAGGGGGGCTTGCTAGAAGCAAAAATATTTACCATGCTATTCCTACGGGAAACGAGAATCGCTGTCAAATTTACTGTTGCCATTTACTTCTCCCTAACTCTGAAAGTAAAGAGTTAAAATAGCATTTAAATCTGCTGCCGTTGCCAGATTCACCACGTTTCGAAAGGCATTATGGAGGCGTTCCATTGCAGCTAGGGACGCGATTTTCTAACCCAACGTGGGGTCAGGCAGGGGGACCCGCCTACGAAATTTGGGACGTTCGGGTGAAGAACGTTGGGAATTACAAAATGCCAAAATCTGACGAAATAAATACATCTATCCCTCGATTTACACGGTACTCAGTTCACACAATTTTGGCTTTGCACGGTCAAAAAATGCAACCAGTTTCGATTTACACGGTACTGACTGAGATTTCCTTTCTATGTACGTCTCAGTCAGTACCGTGTAAATCGAAACTAGTTGCATTTTTGACCGTGGAAAGCCAAAATTGTGTGAACTGAGTACCGTGTAAATCGAGGGATAGGTGTATCTGGATCGTTTGCCACGGGCTCTGAGAGCGCGCGCCGAGTCAGCAATGACCTTTGCAACACCGGGAAATTCTTCGTGTTCAAACTCTGATAAAATGTCGGGGAGGAGGGGGATACTAAATAATTTTTAGTGCAGGAAATAGCAGAATATGCAGATTAAAAGTGACACGAGCTGTCACAATTTGTGTAGAAAAGAAGACAAGGGCCAAATGGGAACCTGTTTTTTAAACCAATCAACGGGCCACATGGGGGACGCTGTGCAGGAAATTTGGACAGTGCGGACGAATATCACGGGAACCGTAGGGCAGCAAAATCTGTGTTAACGGAAATAATAATCTCGATAGCTTACGCAGACTCTAAGCCATGGGCTGTGAGGAGTGCTCGATGACGTCAACAACGATCCGGGCAAATTTCTTCCTGTTGAAAATCTGTGCTAAATTGTCCGGGGGGATTGTTACAAAATTTACCTTTAATGCGGAGAAAATAAGAACACACAGGTTAAAAGTGACACCCGGGCAGCGCCGGGTACGTTCAGCTAGTAAAATAAAAATAAACACCCCCTCAAGCAGCTGCTTGCCACAGAGGTCTGACAGGAACCTGTCAGTTTATATGCCATAGTAGAAGGTCTGTGAGGATGGCAGGACCTCAGCAGAAAAACGACACAAACGTCCATGCCTTACCCGGGGCTCGAACCCAGTTCCCTTAGATCGGTAGCCAAGCATGCTAACCACTCGGCCATGGGACGGCTATGAATATATAATACAATGAATATGGAGCGTGTGCAGTTACCGTTCACAGCAAACTGGAGCGGTTGTGGTTAATGTTCACAGCACATTGGATCGTATGAGCTCACAAAGACCTAGATCGTGTGGGCTCACTTACGGAAATACTGAGCGTGTGCAGTTACCGTTCACACCAAACTGGAGCGTGTGCAGTAACTGCACACGCTCCAGTTTGCTGTGAACGGTAACTGGAGCGTGTACAGAAGCTGTACACGCTCCAGATATTTTTCCTGAATTCTGTAATCACGTGACACGAAGGTTGCCATACCCCCTCAAGCAGCTGCTTGCCACAGAGGTCTGACAGGAGCCCGTCAGTTTATATGCCATAGTAGAAGGTCTGTGAGGATGGCAGGACCTCAGCAGAGAAACAACCCAAACGTCCATGCCTTGTCCGGGGCTCGAATCCAGGTCCCTTAGACCAGTAGCCAATAACGCTAATCACTCGGTCTCGAATATATATAAATACAATTATTTTATTAATACCCATATAAATAATACAGGTCACTTAATTGATAGTTTAAGGATAATAATTACTTTATTGCCAACCCAAATAAATCATTGGATAAAGCCGTCCTCTGAGTCATGAGCCTTGTCATCAGGATCTCTACAGGAACCTAATGCAAGCAAATATAATTACATCGATAATCATGTTGAAATCTACTACAAGACAACTTGAGATGAAACTTCATCATGTAAATGATATCAAACTCTATTCATCAGCAACAGCTTGCTCATCATTTATGCAAATTGATGTAACACTTCAGACAGCGGGATTTGAATGTCGCCTGCCACTTAAGTGAGCTTGTACTGTTCTATAATTCATATCCCCCTGGAAACGTGTTCCGATTGTAATTACCATGAAAGTACTGTTTCCTCTTCACATCCTATCATAACCCATTTGGTTATTATCAATCTCTTCCTTAATGGTGGGGCGGGGGTGGCTCAGTCGGTAGCGCGCCAAGCTCGTAATCTGTAGTTCCCAGGTTCGAGTCCCAGCTGGGTCAGCTTTGAGATTTATCTCCGCAAAATTCCCCTCCCTGCCCACGGTCAGTAGGGGACACCGATGGGCTTGGAAAGGCCGCCGTCCGTCGGATGGGACGTTAAGCCGTGGCCCCGTGTGCGGGAGAGCCATACCCTGTGCACGTTAAAGAACACGCTGGATGGCCTTGACGGGAGGCTACCATCTGTCTCCCAACAGCTGTTCCAGTGGGTCCCCTCCCCCAACCTGCTCTGAGCCTTCGGGGTCCATGTGACCTGGCCATTTAGCCCATGGTGTGCAAAAAAGTGCCGCTCAGAGGTAAAACAACCCAACGTTAAAGGACACGCTGGATGGCCTTGACGGGAGGCTACCATGTCTCCCAACAGTTGTTCCAGTGGGTCCCCTGCCCCAACCTTCTCTGAGCCTTCGGGGTCCATGTGACCTGTCAATTTAGCCCATGGTGTGCAAAAAAGTGCCGCTCAGAGGTAAACAACCCAACCCTTAATACGTTTAAATAGGGCAGGAGGAAGCTGTTTGTCGTAAAACATTATAGTTTTTTACTTTAAGAAAGTGGAAACAACTGACATCTTAAATGGTTAAAGCAACTGGCGCGTAATAAAGAAAATGAGTTTGAATCGTGCAGAGAATTTGTTCACACTTGCCTAGTGCTTGATTTCACATCAGTTTTTCGTTTAATGTTCCTATTATTGCATAAAAATTATAAATTGAAAAGTTGTTGGCCACAGAAATCTGACAGGAGCCTATGAGTATAATACGTCACAGGAATTTCGTCATCATTAATTAATTAATTTTTAAGTGCGAAGTCAGACGGCGATTCTTCAGGTTATGGTATTGCTTTTTCGACGAATAGGTTCCCTCAGTGTAGTACCAAAGGCAATGAGATGTTTCCATGTTATGTGGATGACAAACTAATTTAAAGCTACTCTGATACTGAAAATAAGTTACTCTCAAAAGACAAGATGCAATCAGGAACTTTAAGATCTCACCTAAACGTCTCTAAAAAAATCAATATTGAACATTTTTTTAATATTTAAAGAGTTATGGGAGCTGAAACATTACAAAAAAATTAGAAATAAGTCGCTGATAGAGGGATAAATTTATCACTAAAGCCTGTCAGTTTAATATTCGGCAGAGGAAATCTTTCAGGAGGGCGAACACAAGAAAGACCTTAACAGAAAGACAACAAAAGAAAGACCTTAACAGAAAGACAACAATAGAAAGACCTTAACAGAAAGACAACAAAAGAAAGACTTTAACAGAAAGACAACAAAAGAAAGACCTTAACAGAAAGACAACAAAAGAAAGACCTTAACAGAAAGTCAACAGAAGAAAGACCTTACCAGAAAGACAACAGAAGAAAGACCTTAACAGAAAGACAACAAAAGAAAGACCTTAACAGAAAGACAACAAAAGAAAGACCTTAACAGAAAGACAACAGAAGAAAGACCTTAACAGAAAGACAACACAAGAGAGACCTTAACAGAAAGACAACACAAGAGAGACCTTAACAGAAAGACAACAGAAGAAAGACCTTAATAGAAAGACAACAGAAGAAAGACCTTAACAGAAAGACAACAGAAGAAAGACCTTGGCAGAAAGACAACAGAAGAAAGACCTTAACAGAAAGACAACAGAAGAAAGACCTTAACAGAAAGACAACAAAAGAAAGACATTAACAGAAAGACAAAAAAAAAAAAGAAAGACCTTAACAGAAAGACAACAGAAGAAAGACCTTAACAGAAAGACAACAAAAGAAAGACTTTAACAGAAAGACAACAAAAGAAAGACATTAACAGAAAGACAACAAAAGAAAGACCTTAACAGAAAGACAACAGAAGAAAGACCTTAACAGAAAGACAACAAAAGAAAGACCTTGGCAGAAAGACAACAGACGAAAGACCTTAACAGAAAGACAACAGAAGAAAGACCTTAACAGAAAGAAAACAGAAGAAAGACCTTAACAGAAAGACAACAAAAGAAAGACTTTAACAGAAAGACAACAAAAGAAAGACATTAACAGAAAAACAACAAAAGAAAGACCTTAACAGAAAGACAACAGAAGAAAGACCTTAACAGAAAGACAACAAAAGAAAGACATTAACAGAAAGACAGCAAAAGAAAGACCTTAACAGAAAGACAACAGAAGAAAGACCTTAACAGAAAGACAACAAAAGAAAGACCTTAACAGAAAGACAACAGAAGAAAGACCTTAACAGAAAGACAACACAAGAGAGACCTTAACAGAAAGACAACACAAGAGAGACCTTAACAGAAAGACAACAAAAGAAAGACCTTAACAGAAAGACAACAAAAGAAAGACTTTAACAGAAAGACAACAAAAGAAAGACCTTAACAGAAAGACAACAAAAGAAAGACCTTAACAGAAAGACAACAGAAGAAAGACCTTAACAGAAAGACAACAAAAGAAAGACCTTAACAGAAAGACAACAGAAGAAAGACCTTAACAGAAAGACAACACAAGAGAGACCTTAACAGAAAGACAACACAAGAGAGACCTTAACAGAAAGACAACAGAAGAAAGACCTTAATAGAAAGACAACACAAGAAAGACATTAACAGAAAGACAACACAAGAAAGACCTTAACAGAAAGACAACACAAGAAAGACCTTAACAGAAAGACAACAGAAGAAAGATCTTAGCAGAAAGACAACACAAGAAAGACCTTAACAGAAAGACAACACAAGAAAGACCTTAACAGAAAGACAACAGAAGAAAGATCTTAGCATAAAGACAACACAAGAGAGACCTTAACAGAAAGACAACACAAGAAAGACCTTAACAGAAAGACAACACAAGAAAGACCTTAATAGAAAGACAACACAAGAAAGACCTTAATAGAAAGACAACACAAGAAAGACCTTAATAGAAAGACAACACAAGAAAGACCTTAATAGAAAGACAACACAAGAAAGACCTTAACAGAAAGACCTTAACAGAAAGACAACAGCAGAAAGATCTTAGCATAAAGACAACACAAGAGAGACCTTAACAGAAAGACAACACAAGAAAGACCTTAGCAGAAAGACAACACAAGAAAGACCTTAATAGAAAGACAACACAAGAAAGACCTTAGTAGAAACACAACACAAGAAAGACTTTAACAGAAAGACAACACAAGAAAGACCTTAACAGAAAGACAACAGAAGAAAGATCTTAGCATAAAGACAACACAAGAGAGATCTTAGCATAAAGACAACACAAGAGAGACCTTAACAGAAAGACAACACAAGAAAGACCTTAATAGAAAGACAACACAAGAAAGACCTTAATAGAAAGACAACACAAGAAAGACCTTAACAGAAAGACAACACAAGAAAGACCTTAACAGAAAGACAACACAAGAGAGACCTTAACAGGAAAACAACACAAGAAAGACCTTAATAGAAAGACAACACAGGAAAGACCTTAATAGAAAGACAACACAAGAAAGACCTTAACAGAATGACAACAGAAGAAAGATCTTAGCATAAAGACAACACAAGAGAGACCTTAACAGAACGACAACACAAGAAAGACCTTAACAGAAAGACAACACAAGAAAGACCTCAACAGAAAGACAACAGAAGAAAGATCTTTGCATAAAGACAACACAAGAGAGACCTTAACAGAAAGACAACACAAGAAAGACCTTAACAGAAAGACAACACAAGAAAGACCTTAACAGAAAGACAACACAAGAAAGACCTTAATAGAAAGAAAACACAAGAAAGACCTTAGCAGAAAGACAACACAAGAAAGACCTTAACAGAAAGACAACACAAGAAAGACCTTAACAGAAAGACAACAGAAGAAAGATCTTAGCATAAAGACAACACAAGAAAGACCTTAACAGAAAGACAACACAAGAAAGACCTTAATAGAAAGACAACAAAAGAAAGACAACAGAAGAAAGACCTTAACAGAAAGACAACAGAAGAAAGATCTTAGCATAAAGACAACACAAGAAAGACCTTAACAGAAAGACAACACAAGAAAGACCTTAACAGAAAGATAACACAAGAAAGACCTTAATAGAAAGACAACACAAGAAAGACCTTAATAGAAAGACAACACAAGAAAGACCTTAACAGAAAGACAACACAAGAAAGACCTTAATAGAAAGACAACACAAGAAAGACCTTAATAGAAAGACAACACAAGAAAGACCTTAACAGAAAGACAACACAAGAAAGACCTTAACAGAAAGACAACAGAAGAAAGATCTTAGCATAAAGACAACACAAAAGAGACCTTAACAGAAAGACAACACAAGAAAGACCTTAGCAGAAAGACAACACAAGAAAGACCTTAACAGAAAGACAACAGAAGAAAGATCTTAGCATAAAGACAACACAAAAGAGACCTTAACAGAAAGACAACACAAGAAAGACCTTAATAGAAAGACAACACAAGAAAAACCTTAGCAGAAAGACAACAGAAGAAAGATCTTAGCATAAAGACAACACAAGAGAGACCTTAACAGAAAGACAACAGAAGAAAGACCTTAACAGAAAGACAACAGAAGAAAGACCTTAACAGAAAGACAACAGAAGAAAGACCTTAGCAGAAAGACAACAGAAGAAAGACCTTAACAGAAAGACAACAGAATAAAGACCTTAGCAGAAAGACAACACAAGAAAGACCTTAACAGAAAGACAACAGAAGAAAGATCTTAGCATAAAGACAACACAAGAGAGACCTTAACAGAAAGACAACACAAGAAAGACCTTAACAGAAAGACAACACAAGAAAGAAATTAGCAGAAAGACAACACAAGAAAGACCTTAACAGAAAGGCAACAGAAGAAAGATCTTAGCATAAAGACAGCACAAGAGAGACCTTAACAGAAAGACAACACAAGAAAGACCTTAGCAGAAAGACAACACAAGAAGGACCTTAGCAGAAAGACAACAGAAGAAAGATCTTAGCATAAAGACAACACAAGAGAGACCTTAACAGAAAGACAACAGAAGAAAGACCTTAATAGAAAGACAACACAAGAAAGACCTTAATAGAAAGACAACACAAGAAAGACCTTAATAGAAAGACAACACAAGAAAGACCTTAGGAGAAAGACAACAGAAGAAAGATCTTAGCATAAAGACAACACAAGAGAGACCTTAACAGAAAGACAACAGAAGAAAGACCTTAACAGAAAGACAACAGAAGAAAGACCTTAACAGAAAGACAACAGAAGAAAGACCTTAACAGAAAGACAACAGAAGAAAGACCTTAACAGAAAGACAACAGAAGAAAGACCTTAACAGAAAGACAACAGAAGAAAGACCTTAACAGAAAGACAACAGAAGAACGACCTTAACAGAAAGACAACACAAGAAAGACCTTAACAGAAAGACAACAGAAGAAAGACCTTAACAGAAAGACAACACAAGAAAGACCTTAACAGAAAGACAACAGAAGAAAGACCTTAACAGAAAGACAACACAAGAAAGACCTTAACAGAAAGACAGCACAAGAAAGACCTTAACAGAAAGGCAACAGAAGAAAGATCTTAGCATAAAGACAACACAAGAGAGACCTTAACAGAAAGACAACACAAGAAAGACCTTAACAGAAAGACAACAGAAGAAAGATCTTAGCATAAAGACAACGCAAAAGAGACCTTAACAGAAAGACAACACAAGAAAGACCTTAATAGAAAGACAACACAAGAAGACCTTAGCAGAAAGACAACACAAGAAAGACCTTAACAGAAAGACAACAGAAGAAAGACCTTAACAGAAAGACAACAGAAGAAAGATCTTAGCATAAAGACAACACAAGAGAGACCTTAACAGAAAGACAACAGAAGAAAGACCTTAACAGAAAGACAACAGAAGAAAGACCTTAACAGAAAGACAACAGAAGAAAGACCTTAACAGAAAGACAACAGAAGAAAGACCTTAACAGAAAGACAACAGAAGAAAGACCTTAACAGAAAGACAACACAAGAAAGACCTTAGCAGAAAGACAACACAAGAAAGACCTTAACAGAAAGACAACAGAAGAAAGATCTTAGCATAAAGACAACACAAGAGAGACCTTAACAGAAAGACAACAGAAGAAAGATCTTAGCATAAAGACAACACAAAAGAGACCTTGACAGAAAGACAACACAAGAAAGACCTTAATAGAAAGACAACACAAGAAAGACCTTAGCAGAAAGACAACACAAGAAAGACCTTAAGAGAAAGACAACAGAAGAAAGATCTTAGCATAAAGACAACACAAGAGAGACCTTAGCAGGAAGACAACAGAAGAAAGACCTTAACAGAAAGACAACAGAAGAAAGACCTTAACAGAAAGACAACAGAAGAAAGACCTTAACAGAAAGACAGCACAAGAAAGACCTTAACAGAAAGACAACACAAGAAAGACCGTAACAGAAAGACAACACAGAAAGACAAATCCTTCGGGATGAGTAAAGCAGCGTCATCTGCTGTTAAATGTTTCAGCTTCAATAACTCTTTAAATATTAAATGGATAGTGTTGGAAATCGAGATTTAGAGAGATTTCAGCGAGATTTTAAAATTATTCCAGTGAGAATTTCCATAAATAATTTTTTTTTCAAGGTAAGAGAGCTTTTAATGTAGCTTTTCATTTAAAAAACATTGCAGCATCCCAGCACGTTAGAAATGGTGCTGGATTTTTTGAATTTTTCGAAATTTTTAATTTATGGTTTCCATAATTTAAAAAAACGGTTTGAATGCAGTTTCTTAGTCCAATTTAGACGAATTTAAATATATGCAATTTAGCCATTTTAAATCCTTTTTAAAATTTTATATTTATTATATTATTTTTATATTTGTTTTATAAATTAATTTAGCCTTTTTAACCCTTTTTAAATATATCAAATTTAGACTAAAGGAGGGTTGAGACATTGTTTCTATGGTAACAGAAACAAGTGACCTCATCTGAAATGCATTTAAGATATCCCTGATTTCTAAATCGGAATGCCAGAAAAGGTTCTTCTATCTGAAGACCATTCCTTAGTATATCGGTCCAACCTTTATACAATAAATAATATATCTAATAAATACCCCCCTCAAGCAGCTGCTTGCCACAGAGGTCTGACAGGAGCCTGTCAGTAATGGATTTCATAAATTAAGGAACAGCCCTATGTTAAGGTCAATGGACCTGTCAATGACCTATTCTGTAATCAATTATAGTGTTTTCAAGCAGCTGCTTGCCACAGAGGTCTGACAGGAGCCTGTCAGTAATGGATTTCATAAATTAAGGAACAGCCCTATGTTAAGGTCAATGGATAGCTAAAGTCAAAGTTCTATAACTTCTCAAATAAGTTTTTTTTGTTTTTTAAAATGTGATTCCAGATAAAGATCTCAATCAAATAAATCAATATCTCGATTTTCAACAATATTCGTTCAGTATTTAATGAGTTATTTGAATATTTAGCAATAACAATATCAATAACATATCCAAAACTGAAGAATAGTGAAAGAATTCTTTACACAAAGTTCTAAAATACAAACTTATTTTATTAAATACTTTGATACAATACTTATTACTAAGTTTTAATTAACTTCTGAAGTCAAATTTTGTGGCTGGCATTGTTATCGCTAAATATTCAAACTTCCATAACTCATTAAATACTGAACGAATATTCTTGAAAATCGAGATATTGATTTATTTGATTGAGATCTTTATCTGCAATCACATTTTTCAAATCAGAAAAAGCTTATTTTAGAAGTTATAGAGCTTTGACGTCGGCTTCCCATTGACTTAACGTAGGGATATTCCTTAATTTATGGAAACCATTGTACAGCCGCTCAAAAAAGTATCTGAACGCTATGGTTGATTATAGAATTCAGAAAAAATATCTGGCAACGACTTTTTTAGAAATTAGTGATCTGGCAACTTTCATGTCAAGTAACACGAAGGTTGCCAGATCACTGATTTCTAAAAAAAATCGTTGCCAGATATTTTTTCTGAATTCTGTAATCAATTATAGTGTTCGGATATATTTTAATATATATAATGCGTATGAATATATAATGCAATGAATATGGAGCGTGTGCAGTTACCGTTCACAGCAAACTGGAGCGGTTGCGGTTAATGTTCACAGCACATTGGATCGTGTGAGCTCACAAAGATCTGGATCGTGTGGGCTCACTCACAGAAATATTGAGCGTGTGCAGTTACCGTTGTGAACGGTAACTGGAGCGTGTACAGTTGCTGTACACGCTCCAGATATTTTTCCTGAATTCTGTAATCACGTGACACGAAGGTTTGTCAGATCACTAATTTCTAAAAAAAATCATTGCCAGATATTTTTTCTGAATTCTGTAATCAACCATAGTGTTCGGATACTTTTTCGAACGACTGTATAAACATTGGACCGATATACTATAAGGGATGGTTTTCAGATAGAAGAACCTTTTCTGGCATTCCGATTTAGAAATCAGTGACATCTTTAAATGCATTTCAGATGAGGTCACTTATTACCATAGAAACAATGGCTGAGCCGTGCTTTCGTTATTTGAATTTTGCCTTGCTAATTCAACTCGCATTTTGGGCAAACGACTTCTTCGCTCCTTTTAAAACGATCATGTCAATCTGTTCCCGAGTTGGCAAGACGACTTGAAACCAAGATACCAACCGAATTGGAAGAATCGTTCTCATATAGAAGCTGCATTTACTGGAACGTTAACGTTAAACACAGTTCTGCGTTGCCAAACTGTCTTGACTTAGCGAAAGCCATCCCTTTACGTCTTCCCACATATCTTGCGGTGGCTCCTCTGCAGAGGACGTACACACGCAGCTACCTAATTTAAATTTCTTCCTATTTTCGAAACCCACCTCCTTTGGTGTGCCCAGCGGTAATTTGAATGCAAACCGTTTCTTAGTCCAATTACTTAGTTATTCAAAGAATGGCAACGTCAGTAATGAAACTTAGAGAGCTTGCTTAAGAAGCGAAGAAGGCCTTATCCTTGAAGAGATGTTTGGTGGTGGTGGGGGGGGGGAAGGCTCCTAGCGTTGGAATTGTTAGAGCTACCTCGGATTCGCTGTTTACCCCACCCCCAGAGCTCGCTCTCGCTCTATGTCCACGTGATTAACTCCCTGGCATGGCCTATCATTCGCCAAGCAACAATCTGAAGCGCTCATTAGAATAATTGGTCTGAGAAGAGATGCCGTCCGTCAAACAGAAGGTCTGTCACCGCGCTCTGTCCCTAGCAGCTAGAGCTGTTGTCATAGCAACCGCTCGCTTTGCTGCAGTTCTGCCCGCATGGGATGTCACGGCAATGAATCGTGGATCTTGCTAAGTGGAGCGCTGGCACGAACGCACGTATCCATGCACGCGAAAGAGTGCTGCAGTTGTTGTTGTTGTTGTTGCACGTTGTTGTTGCTGTCAGGAGGCAAATGGTCTCCTTTCGATTTTAATTACTCTCTTACAATGTGCGCATTAATGTGCAAAGGGACTTTTGGGGTAGAACAAGCAATTGAGGAGAGTTCGTTTATGTAGGCAATGATTCGCACTTTTTAAATATTTCGATCCTTTATTTAGGCGGATTTAAAAATTCTGCCCCCAGTCCCTTTATACATCTATTTATTGATGATTAACGAAAGAGTGATTGTTTTTTTTTATTGGTGCTTCGGCAGATTTTGAGAAAGGTCGGAATATGGGTTTGAATGTTTTGTCTCTGAGCTGAAGTTCTCTGCATTCAACGGACTAAATGACCAGGTCACAAAGACCCTAAGGGTTCAGACTGAGATGGAAGAAGGAAAGATCAAGGCAGATGGAAAGATGGAAGTATTTCGCCAAGGGGAGGCGGAGGGGGGGGCTCAGTCAGTAGTGCGCCAGGTTCGTAACCTACAGTTTCTAGGTTCGAGTCCCATCTGGGCCAGAGTTGAGGTTTCTCTCCGCAAAACTCCCCGCCCTGCCCACGGTCACTATGGGACATAGATGTGTTTCTTAAACACATCTATGTCCCATACTGACCGTTTTTGGCGATGTTTTTGACAATTTAATTTCTTAAGGTCTTGGAGAAATCTTTAGTTAGATAGGTCAAGTTAAATTTCATTGCCCAGATGGCGCCTACTTCTGACAGTAGACTTTGAAAAAGATGGAGAAATCGCTTTCAGAGAATGGAATCTGTTTCTGTTGGGCTGTTACCTGAATGGGAGAGCCATACCCTGTGCACGTTAAAGAACACGCTGGATGGCATTAACGGGAGACTACCATCTGTCTCCCAACAGCTCTTCCAGTGGGTCTCATCCCCCAACCTTCTCTGAGCCCTCGGGGTCTTTATGACTTGGTCATTTAGCCCATTGTGTGCAAAAAATGTCGCTCAGAGATAGAACAATCCAATAATAATTTGATCAGGTACTGTACAGTCGCTCAAAAAATATCCTAACACTATGGTTGATTACAGAATCCATAAAAAATATCTGGCAGCGATTTTTTTTTTTAGAAATTAGTGATCTGGCAACCTTTGTGTCACGTGACACGAATGGAATCTGCCAGATCACTAATTTCTAAAATATCGTTGCCAGATATTTTTTCTGTAATCAACCATAGTGTTCGGATACTTTTTTCAGCGACTGTAGGTGGTCATATTATTTTGATACTAGATCGTGTGGGCTCACTCACGGAAATATTGAGCGTGTGCAGTCACCGTTCACAGCAAACTGGAGCGTGTGCAGTAACTGCACACGCTCCAGTTTGCTGTGAACGGTAACTGGAGCGTGTACAGTTGCTGTACACGCTCCAGATATTTTTCCTGAATTCTGTAATCACGTGACACGAAGGTTGCCAGATAACTAATTTCTAAAATATCATTGCCAGATATTTTTTCTGAATTCTGTAATCAACTTTAGTGTTCGGATACTTTTTTGAGCGACTGTAGGTGGTCATATTATTTTGATACTAGATCGTGTGGGCTCACTCACGGAAATATTCAGCGTGTGCAGTTACCGTTCACAGCAAACTGGAGCGTGTGCAGTAACTGCACACGCTTCAGTTTGCTGTGAACGGTAACTGGAGCGTGTACAGTTGCTGTACACGCTCCAGACATTTTTCCTGAATTCTGTAATCACGTGACACGAAGGTTGCCAGATCACAAATTTCTAAAAAAAAATCGTTGCCAGATATTTTTTCTGAATTCTGTAATCAATTATAGTGTTTGGATACTTTTTGAGCGACTGTATGCCTTTGATTAGAACAAAGCCCTAACGTCTTCCGCTTTGGAAACGAAATAAAAATAAAAATAAATACCCCCTCAAGCAGCTGCTTGCCCCTTTCTCTCATTTCCCAGCTGCCTCTGTGGGGCAGCAGCATCGCCTCAACGACTCCCTGATGACAAGATTCTGTGTTCGTGCAAGTGTGGGGCGGGAGTTGCTCAGTTGGTAGCGCGCCAGGCTCGTAATCTGTAGTTCCCAGGTTCGAGTCCCAACAGGGTGAGCGTTGAGATTTATCTCCGCAAAATTCCCCGCCCTGCCCACGATCAGTAGGTACACCGATGGGTTTGGAAAGGACGCCGTCCGTCTGATGGGACGTTAAGCCGTGGTCCCGTGTGCGGGAGAGCCATACCCTGTGCACGTTAAAGAACACGCTGGATGGCCTTGACGGGAGGCTACCATCTGTCTCCCAACAGCTGTTCCAGTGGGTCCCCTCCTCCAACCTTCTCTGAGTCTTCGGGGTCCATGTGACCTGGCCATTTAGCCCATGGTGTGCAAAAAAGTGCCGCTCAGAGGTAAAACAACCCAACGTTAAAGAACACGCTGGATGGCCTTCACGGGAGGCTACCATCTGTCTCCCAACAGCTGTTCCAGTGGATCCCCTCCCCCAACCTTCTCTGAGCTTTCGGAGTCCTTGTGACCTGGCCATTTAGCCCATGGTGTGCAAAAAAGTGCCGCTCAGAGGTAAAACAACCCAACTGTGCAAGTGTTTGCATATTGAATGAGAAACCAGAAGAAGCTTCACAGAACTTCTCGGTTTCCTCCCTCTTTTGCACAAGGGATTACATGCTTCCCTTTTTTAAATTATTTATATCACACACACAAAAAAAACCCGATAATTTAACCATTATTGTTTCCCATGAGAAACAAAGCCTACACCGACCAACATTTGTTAAGACGCACTTCAGAGGATTCCTCGGAACCAACCGCTCAGAACACAAGAAGTGTACCCGTGAGTCGTTCTATCACTCAGTTGATGGAAGCACGGAACTTGGCTCCGTCCCCTGCATCCGAAGCAGCGATCTGTTTTCATTTCTGCTTCCGTCCCTCTCCCATCCGCTCGCCTCATCTCTCCTTGACCACATATGAACGCCGACAGCATCCTCTAGTCCGTGACCGCAGCAGTCCCCCTCCCGCTCAACTTCAGTGTCCACTCGAACGCCAAGCCAACCACTGAGTTATTGGTCCGCAAATCCCACTTGTTGTCCTTCATGACTCTTGTCTTTACGGTTCAGAAAGGGACAATTGTGGTCAGGCTTTCTAGAGGGTCGTTTCTTCTTCTTCCGGGAAGAAGTCCTGGCAAGCGCAGAGAATCGACGCGTCAGATCTTCTTGGAGTGTTTTCTTGTCGTCTTAGATAACAGGATACAGAATCGTTTACTGGTCGGTAGAGCGCCAGGCTCGTAATCTGTAGTTCCCAGGTTCGAGTCCCAGCTGTGTCAGCGTTGAGATTTATCTCCGCAAAATTTCCCGCCTTGCCCACGGTCAATAGGGGACACCGATGGGTTTGGAATAGGCCGCCGTCCGTCGGATGTGACGTTGAACCATGGCCCCGTGTGTGGAAGAGCCATACCCTGTGGCCACAGAACACGCTGGATGGCCTTGACGGGAGGTATCTTAACCCCAACCGATATCTTAACCAGCGCTAGAAATGGAAATTTTGAACTAGGGGTACGGCAAAATACATCAATTCTATGACACCTCCCCCCCCAACACATTATCTCCGCAAAATTCCCCGCCCTGCCCACGGTCAGTAGGGGACACCGATGGGCTTGGAAAGGCCGCCGTCCGTCGGATGGGACGTTAAGCCGTGGCCCCGTGTGCGGGAGAGCCATACCCTGTGCACGTTAAAGAACACGCTGGATGGCCTTGACGGAAGGCTACCATCTGTCTCCCAACAGCTGTTTCAGTGGGTTCCCTCCCCCAACCTTCTCTGAGCCTTCGGGGTCCTTGTGACCTGGCCATTTAGCCCATGGTGTGCAAAAAAGTGCCGCTCAGAGGTAAAACAACCCAAACAACCCAACCCCCCAACACACACACACACATACTCCTTTCCAATCGGGGCGTGGGTGGCTCAGGCAGTAGCGCGCCAGGCTCCTAATCTGCAGTTCCCAGGTTCGAGTCCCAGTTAAGAAACTCCTCGCCCTGCCCACTGTCAGTAGGGAACACCGATGGACTTGGAAAGCCGCAGTCCGTAGGATAGGACGTATAGCCGTGGTCCCGTGAGCGGGAGAGAGCCATACCCTGTGCACGTTAAAGAACACGCTGGATGGCCTTGACGGGAGACTACCATCTGTCTCCCAACAGCTGTTCCAGTGGGTCCCCTCTCCCAACGTTCTCTGAGCCTTCGGGATCCATGTGACCTGGCCATTTAGCCCATGGTGTGCAAAAAAGTGCCGCTCAGAGGTAAAACAATCCAACGTTAAAGAACACACTGGATGGCTTTGACGGGAGGCTACCATCTGTTTCCCAACAGTTGTTCCAGTGAGTCCCCTCCCCCAACCTTCTCTGAGCCTTCGGGGTCCATGTGACCTAGCCAATGGTGTGCAGCAAAAGTGCCGCTCAGAGGTAAAACAACCCAACGTTAAAGAACACGCTGGATGGCCTTGACGGGAGACTACCATCTGTCTCCCAACAGCTGTTCCAGTGGGTCACCTCTCCCAAAGTTCTCTGAGCCTTCGGGGTCCTTGTGACCTGGCCATTTAGCTCATGATGTGCAAAAAAGTGCCGCTCAGAGGTAAAACAACCCAACGTTAAAGAACACGCTGGATGGCCTTGACGGGAGACTACCATCTGTCTCCCAACAGATGTTCCAGTGGGTCCCCTCTCCCAACGTTCTCTGAACCTTCGGGATCCATGTGACCTGGCCATTTAGCTCATGATGTGCAAAAAAGTGCCGCTCAGAGGTAAAACAACCCAACGTTAAAGAACACGCTGGATGGCCTTGACGGGAGACTACCATCTGTCTCCCAACAGCTGTTCCAGTGGGTCCCCTCTCCCAACGTTCTCTGAGCCTTCGGGATCCATGTGACCTGGCCATTTAGCCCATGGTGTGCAAAAAAGTGCCGCTCAGAGGTAAAACAATCCAACGTTAAAGAACACACTGGATGGCTTTGACGGGAGGCTACCATCTGTTTCCCAACAGTTGTTCCAGTGAGTCCCCTCCCCCAACCTTCTCTGAGCCTTCGGGGTCCATGTGACCTAGCCAATGGTGTGCAGCAAAAGTGCCGCTCAGAGGTAAAACAACCCAACGTTAAAGAACACGCTGGATGGCCTTGACGGGAGACTACCATCTGTCTCCCAACAGCTGTTCCAGTGGGTCCCCTCTCCCAACGTTCTCTGAGCCTTCGGGATCCATGTGACCTGGCCATTTAGCCCTTGGTGTGCAAAAAAGTGCCGCTCAGAGGTAAAACAATCCAACGTTAAAGAACACACTGGATGGCTTTGACGGGAGGCTACCATCTGTTTCCCAACAGTTGTTCCAGTGAGTCCCCTCCCCCAACCTTCTCTGAGCCTTCGGGGTCCATGTGACCTAGCCAATGGTGTGCAACAAAAGTGCCGCTCAGAGGTAAAACAACCCAACGTTAAAGAACACGCTGGATGGCCTTGACGGGAGACTGCCATCTATCTCCCAACAGCTGTTCCAGTGGGTCCCCTCTCTCAACGTTCTCTGAGCCTTCGGGGTCCTTGTGACCTGGCCATTTAGCTCATGATGTGCAAAAAAGTGCCGCTCAGAGGTAAAACAACCCAACGTTAAAGAACACGCTGGTTGGCCTTGACGGGAGACTACCATCTGTCTCCCAACAGCTGTTCCAGTGGGTCACCTCTCCCAAAGTTCTCTGAGCCTTCGGGGTCCTTGTGACCTGGCCATTTAGCTCATGATGTGCAAAAAAGTGCCGCTCAGAGGTAAAACAACCCAACGTTAAAGAACACGCTGGATGGCCTTGACGGGAGACTACCATCTGTCTCCCAACAGATGTTCCAGTGGGTCCCCTCTCCCAACGTTCTCTGAACCTTCGGGATCCATGTGACCTGGCCATTTAGCTCATGATGTGCAAAAAAGTGCCGCTCAGAGGTAAAACAACCCAACGTTAAAGAACACGCTGGATGGCCTTGACGGGAGACTACCATCTGTCTCCCAACAGCTGTTCCAGTGGGTCCCCTCTCCCAACGTTCTCTGAGCCTTCGGGATCCATGTGACCTGGCCATTTAGCCCTTGGTGTGCAAAAAAGTGCCGCTCAGAGGTAAAACAATCCAACGTTAAAGAACACACTGGATGGCTTTGACGGGAGGCTACCATCTGTTTCCCAACAGTTGTTCCAGTGAGTCCCCTCCCCCAACCTTCTCTGAGCCTTCGGGGTCCATGTGACCTAGCCAATGGTGTGCAACAAAAGTGCCGCTCAGAGGTAAAACAACCCAACGTTAAAGAACACGCTGGATGGCCTTGACGGGAGACTGCCATCTATCTCCCAACAGCTGTTCCAGTGGGTCCCCTCTCTCAACGTTCTCTGAGCCTTCGGGGTCCTTGTGACCTGGCCATTTAGCTCATGATGTGCAAAAAAGTGCCGCTCAGAGGTAAAACAACCCAACGTTAAAGAACACGCTGGTTGGCCTTGACGGGAGACTACCATCTGTCTCCCAACAGCTGTTCCAGTGGGTCCCCTCTCCCAACGTTCTCTGAGCCTTCGGGGTCCTTGTGACCTGGCCATTTAGCTCATGATGTGCAAAAAAAGTGCCGCTCAGAGGTAAAACAACCCAACGTTAAAGAACACACTGGATGGCCTAGACGGGAGACTACCATCTGTCTCCCAATAGCTGTTCCAGTGGGTCCCCTCTCCCAAAGTTCTCTGAGCCTTCGGGGTTCTTGTGACCTGGCCATTTAGCTCATGATGTTCAAAAAAGTGCCGCTCAGAGGTAAAACAACCTAACGTTAAAGAACACTCTGGATGGCCTTGACGGGAGACTACCATCTGTCTCCCAACAGCTGTTCCAGTGGGTCCCCTCTCCCAACGTTCTCTGAGCCTTCGGGATCCATGTGACCTGGCCATTTAGCCCATGGTGTGCAAAAAAGTGCCGCTCAGAGGTAAAACAATCCAACGTTAAAGAACACACTGGATGGCTTTGACGGGAGGCTACCATCTGTTTCCCAACAGTTGTTCCAGTGAGTCCCCTCCCCCAACCTTCTCTGAGCCTTTCGGGTCCATGTGACCTAGCCAATGGTGTGCAACAAAAGTGCCGCTCAGAGGTAAAACAACCCAACGTTAAAGAACACGCTGGATGGCCTTGACGGGAGACTACCATCTGTCTCCCAACAGATGTTCCAGTGGGTCCCCTCTCCCAACGTTCTCTGAGCCTTCGGGGTCTCTGTGACCTGGCCATTTAGCTCATGATGTGCAAAAAAGTGCCGCTCAGAGGTAAAACAACCCAACGTTAAAGAACACACTGGATGGCCTTGACGGGAGACTACCATCTGTCTCCCAACAGCTGTTCCAGTGGGTCCCCTCTCCCAACGTTCTCTGAGCCTGCGGGGTCTCTGTGACCTGGCCATTTAGCTCATGATGTGCAAAAAAGTGCCGCTCAGAGGTAAAACAACCCAACGTTAAAGAACACTCTGGACGGTCTTGACGGGAGGCTACCATCTGTCTCCCAACAGCTGTTCCAGTGGGTCCCCTCTCCCAACGTTCTCTGAGCCTTCGGGATCCATGTGACCTGGCCATTTAGCCCATGGTGTGCAAAAAAGTGCCGCTCAGAGGTAAAACAATTCAACGTTAAAGAACACACTGGATGGCCTTGACGGGAGACTGCCATCTGTCTCCCAACAGCTGTTCCAGTGGGTCCCCTCTCCCAACGTTCTCTGAGCCTTCGGGGTCCTTGTGACTGGCCATTTAGCTCATGATGTGCAACAAATTGCCGCTCAGAAGTAAAACAACCCAACCCACTGGTCGGTAGCGCGCCAGGCTCGTAATCTGCAGTTCCTAGATTCGAGTCCCAGCTGGGTCAGCGTTGAGATTTATCTCCACAAAATTTCCCGCCTTGCCCACGGTCAATAGGGGACACCGATGGGCTTGGAAAGGCCGCCGTCCGTATAATGGGACGTAAAGCCGTGGTCCCGTGTGCGGGAGAGAGCCATACCCTGTGCACGTTAAAGAACAAGCTGGATGGCCTTGACGGGAGGTTACCATCTGTCTCCCAACAGCTGTTCCAGTGGGTCCCCTCCCCCAACCTTCTTTGAGTCTTCGGGATCCATGTGACCTGACCATTTAGCCCATCGTGTGCAAAAAAAGTGCCGCTCAGAGGTAAAACAACCCACATTCTCGGAGTCTTTGGGGCCATTGGCACCTGTCTATTTTGCCCATTGTGTTCAAAGAGGTAAAACAACATAATATAAAATGCGTCAATACAAAATGATCTTTTAAAATCGAAACGGAATCCCAATCTAACGTGTAACTGCAGCCGCTTCGGCCTTTTCACGTGACGTCAAAAAGAAACAATAACATTCCCTGTTCTTCCCCCCCCCCAAAAATGTCACAACTCCTCGTGCTCTTCCTTCCGACAGATACTTTAGTCTCTTCCATAACTCTGCCACGAGACTCGCTTCTACTTCTACCGGCTTTGTCCCGTTTCTTTTTCCTCTCTGCCTCCTTGACGAGATTTCGCAGCATCCAGGCGCTCCGTCCCTCCTCAGCTTCTCGCAATCCGTTTGTCCATCTCCGACGGGTGACAGCCCATCGGCCCTACTTACGGCATTAGCCGTCCCTGACCGTTGCGTCTGCTGTCATAACCCATCCGATACCATCGGCGTTCGAGATTAAGGAGGCAATATGTTCGCATTTGTCCTCCGTAGTTGGCCTTAGTCGGGAGGACAGGAACAGTTTCATCTGATACTTTGCTTGGTAGAGGTAAGTAGGATTTCTTAAGGTCTTGGAGAAATCTTTAGTTGGATAGGTCAAGTTAAATTTCATTGCCCAGATGGCGCCTACTTCTGACAGTAGACTTTGAAAAAGATGGAGAAATCGCTTTCAGAGAATGCAATCTGTTTCTGTTGGGCTGTTTTACCTCTGAGCGGCACTTTTTTGCACACCATGGGCTAAATGGTCAGGTCACAAGGACCCCGAAGGCTCAGAGAAGGTTGGGGGAGGGGATCCACTGGAGCAGCTGTTGGGAGACAGATGGTAGCCTCCCGTCAAGGCCATCCAGCGTGTTCTTTAATGTTGGGTTGTTTTACCTCTGAGCGGCACTCTTTTGCACACCATGGGCTAAATGGCCAGGTCACAAGGACCCCGAAGGCTTAGAGAAGGTTGGGGGAGGGGACCCACTGGAGCAGCTGTTGGGAGACAGATGGTAGCCTCCCGTCAAGGACATCCAGCGTGTTCTTTAACGTTGGGTTGTTTTACCTCTGAGCGGCACTTTTTTGCACACCGTGGGCTAAATGGCCAGGTCACAAGGACCCCGAAGGCTTAGAGAAGGTTGGGGGAGGGGACCCACTGGAACAGCTGTTGGGAGACAGATGGTAGCCTCCCGTCAAGGACATCCAGCGTGTTCTTTAACGTTGGGTTGTTTTACCTCTGAGCGGCACTTTTTTGCACACCATGGGCTAAATGGTCAGGTCACAAGGACCCCGAAGGCTCAGAGAAGGTTGGGGGAGGGGATCCACTGGAGCAGCTGTTGGGAGACAGATGGTAGCCTCCCGTCAAGGCCATACAGCGTGTTCTTTAATGTTGGGTTGTTTTACCTCTGAACGGCACTCTTTTGCACACCATGGGCTAAATGGCCAGGTCACAAGGACCCCGAAGGCTTAGAGAAGGTTGGGGGAGGGGACCCACTGGAACAGCTGTTGGGAGACAGATGGTAGCCTCCCGTCAAGGCCATCCAGCGTGTTCTTTAACGTGCACAAGGTATGGCTCTCCCACACACAGCGCCACGGCTTAACGTCTCATCCGACGGACGGCGGCCTCTCCAAGCCCATCGGTGTCCCTTACTGACCATGGGCAGGGCGCGGAGTTTTGCGGGGATAAGTCTCAACGCTGACCCAGCTGGGACTCGAACCTGGGAACTGCAGATTACGAGCCTGGCGCGCTACCCACTGAGCTACCCCCGCCCCAGAGGATGGATATAACTAGTCGAGGGGGAGGGGGAGACATTCCAGAAAATATATCCCTAAAGGAAGTTCTTCTTTGACAATACAGTTAATGCTTATATGTACACTACCCTTCGGTATATATTGAGACATTTGCTAAAGTTTTTTTTTAAAGCATCCCAACATAAAAAATAAGCTGAAAGGTACAGTAGCTCAAAAAAAAATCCTAACACTATGGTTGATTACAGAATTCAGAAAAAATATCTGGCAACGACTTTGTTTAGAAATTAGTGATCTGACAGATTTCATTCGTGTCACGTGACACGAAGGTGCAGATCATTAATTTCTGAAAAAAATCGTTGTCAGATATTTTTTCTGAATTCTGTAATCAACCATAGTGTTAGGATATTTTTTGAGGGACTGTACAGTACCTGATCAAATTATTATTGGATTGGATTGTTCTATCTCTGAGCGACATTTTTTGTACACAATTGGCTAAATGACCAAGTCACAAGATCCCGAGGGCTCAGAGAAGGTTGGGGGAGGAGACCCACTGGAAGAGCTGTTGGGAGACAGATGGTAGTCTCCCATCAAAGCCATCCAGCGTGTTCTTTAACGTGCACAGAGTATGACACTCCTTGTCCACACGGCTTTGCTCCCATCTGACGACGACCTTTCCAAGCCCATTGGTGTTCCCCCCCCCCCCACTACTCACTCAGGGTAACGCGTAGAGTTTTGCGATGATAAATCACACTTGCCCAGTTGGGACTCGAACCTAGGAACTGCAGGTTGCGAGCCTAGCACACTACTGACTGAGCCACCTCTCGCCCCTGTAAACAGTGCATCGTGCGCGAAGCACCATGAAATATGCCAATGCATTCAAAATTTCTTAGTGACGTAAATATTGTACGTCATTACGAAGACCTCTCAAAGCCGTAAAGGCATGGCGGAAAGCAAAATCAAGTGCACCATGGGTAAAAACGCTGATTTTGAAAAGAGCTCTTCGTTGGAGCACGAGTGGCGAGAGCATCCGTAACGGAGGTGATGGAATTTAATAGAAAATCACTGGGCACAATATCCCAAGAGTACAGAGAATGGCAACGATTTCGAAAGAAGGAAAAAAGTCCGCCAATCGTGGCAAATGCAGGATCAAAAAGTCTCTGACGCAGGGACAGGCGTTTGTTGGCACGAACTGTTTGGCAAAAGACAGCTGCTATAGTTCATCAGCCGAGAGAGATGACCTCTGCTACAGTTCATCAGATGAGAGAGATGACCGCTGCTGCAGTTTATCAGCTGAGACAGATGATCGCTGCTACAGTTCATCAGCTGAGACAGATGACCTCTGCTACAGTTCATCAGATGAGAGAGATGACCGCTGCTGCAGTTTATCAGCTGAGACAGATGATCGCTGCTACAGTTCATCAGATGAGAGAGATGATCGCTGCTACAGTTCATCAGATGAGAGAGATGACCTCTGCTACAGTTCATCAGCCGATATAGATGATTGCTGCTACAGTTCATCAGGTGAAACAGATGATCGCTGCTACAGTTCATCAGCTGAGACAGATGATCGCTGCTACAGTTCATCAGCTGAGACAGATGATCGCTGCTACAGTTCATCAGCTGAGACAGATGATCGCTGCTACAGTTCATCAACTGAGACAGATGATCGCTGCTACAGTTCATCAACTGAGACAGATGATCGCTGCTACAGTTCATCAGCTGAGACAGATGATCGCTGCTACAGTTCATCAGCTGAGACAGATGATCGCTGCTACAGTTCATCAGCTGAGACAGATGACCGCTGCTGCAGTTCATCAGATGAGAGAGATGACTGCTGATACAGCTCATCAGTATATTATATATACGCTATTGCAAACTGTCCAGTTGTAGCCTCAGTAGTAGACAAGAAACTCAAGACGCCCCCCCAACCGCTTCCACCCCTATATCCGGCCTTGTGTGCACGTGGGGGGATGGAATTCCCTTAGAGTGGATAGAACTTAACAAAGCTTCTTATGGCACGATAAAATCCCATGGTATCGTTAAAAGGAACCATGGACGTCCAAGAGTTAAATTTGGGAGAACAAAGCTCATTCGAAATTACAAGTTGTACGACGACAGAGACACAAGAACTAAATTATTTGAAAAATGTCCCCGAATGTTTAGGACTCAAAGGGGGCAACCCTGATTGGGATGTTTGTGACCTGGCTATTTAGAATGCTATGTTCAAAAAAAGTATCGCTAAAGAGGTAAAAACAGTCCAACCATTTCCCTTCTGCTCGTAATGAGAGCGAGGTGGTTCGGATGGCTCAGTCGGTAGCGCGCCAGGCTCGGAATCTGTAGTTCCCAGGTTCGAGTCCCAGCTGGGTCAGCGTTGAGATTTATTTCCGCAAAACTCCCTGACCTGCCCACGGTCAGTAGGGGACACCGATGGGCTTGGAAAGGCCACCGTCCGTCGGATGGGACGTTAAGCCGTGGTTCCGTGTGCGGGAGAGAGCAATACCCTGTGCACGTTAAAGAACACGCTGGATGGCCTTGACGGGAGGCTACCATCTGTCTCCCAACAGTTGTTCCAGTGGGTCCCCTCCCCCAACCTTCTCTGAGCCTTCGCGGTCCATGTGACCTGGCCATTTAGCCCATGGTGTGCAAAAAACTGCCGCTCAGAGGTAAAACAACCCAACGTTAAAGAACATGCTGGATGGCCTTGACGGGAGGCTACCATCTGTCTCCCAACAGTTGTTCCAGTGGGTCCCCTCCCCCAACCTTCTCTGAGCCTTCGGGGTCCATGTGACCTGGCCATTTAGCCCATGGTGTGCAAAAAAGTGCCGCTCAGAGGTAAAACAACCCAACGTTAAAGAACACGCTGTATGGCCTTGACGGGAGGCTACCATCTGTCTCCCAACAGTTGTTCCAGTGGGTCCCCTCCCCCAAAACACTCCAACCCTGCTCGTAATGCTATCAAATTCATATATTTAACTCAATGTGCTAAAGAAATCCGACCAAATATAATTATTAAGGCCTCCCTCCTCTCCCCTAAATTATCCTTTGCATATTAAAATCTCAGAACTATCCCCACTGGCCTTGTCTTCAGCCTATTTGCTGCCCCTTTGCTAATAAGTGATGCTATAACTGGTGAGTGAAATGCTCAGTTATCTATCATGCCAACATACTTTGTAAAGCAAGATATTCATCAGTGTGCATTTTAAACAGAGGCAGATTCACGCAGACGGAAATGCTGTACTAGCAAAAACCGTAACCGCCTCGATCTCGCCTGCCACGCCAAGAAGACAAAGTGGCTTGTAAATTACTTAAAGCATTTCTCGCCACCTTTCGTACTCGTCTAGGATAACATTTCGATGTGCATCAATATTTCACAGTCATCCAGCAATAACTCTTTACTAATTACACCTTTTAAGCCCTGGGAGGGCATGGCGTGACGTCATCTTCTTCACGTGATGGAGGTGGGGGGGGGGGGGGAGAGCTCCACCAAAACAAATGGCGCGCGTTCACGTGATCGTGTGGTGCGAACGCCGATCTTCCGAGCACCGTAATTTGGGCTTAAAATGTGCGAAATGATGGCTGGGTAATGATATAGTTCGAGAATACCGTCTCGACACCAGGGGCCTTATTACGCCGAACCGCGATGTCTTGGTTGAAAGCTATTTATAATGTCCGTGCTGTTGGAGGGATGGCGTGTGTCGTGGTGGCGTTACATCGTCTAAAGACTTTGACCTGATTAGGCCTAATGTGCTCTGCCTTATGGGGGCGTTGGAGCTTTGGATTCTTCTGCGTGCGAGGAGTCATTGAAAAGGATTTTCCTCTGGCAGAGCCAAATTACCGAGTTATGAGGGGATAGAGGGCGTGGACGCTTCCCACTTCATTGGACCCACGAGGCTATGTACCCTCGTCATCTGTTCGTGATGGAGGGTTTCGTGGGTGCAGACGATTCCTCTTCCACAATTCTCTGGTGGGCCCGATACTCTCGTTCTCAAACCTCTTTTTGATACATTGAGCTCTGGACAAGGGTGTGTGTGTGTGCGTGGATAACATCCGTTTATTAAATTAGTTCTGCGTCGCTAAGCTGCTTTATAAGCTAACCATTAATAGCAGCTTCGCTTGCATTGGTGGTCGTTGTTGACAACTTGAACTGTTCCTTTGATTAAAGGAAGAAACTCGAAGAGCGAAAAATTCAAGCTACTGCTTGACGAAAACTCCTTTTGGTTAATCAGGGGGAACGCTGACGGTTCAAATATTGGGGCGGGGATGACTCGGTTGGTAGCGCGCCAGGCTCGTAATCTGTAGTTCCTAGGTTCGAGTCCCAGCTAGGTCAGCGTTGAGATTTATCTCCGCAAAATTCCCCACCCTGCCCACGGTCAGTAGGGGACACCGATGAGCTTGGAAAGGCCGTCGTCCGTCGGATGGGACGTTAAGCCGTGGTCCCGTGTGTGGGAGAGCCATACCCTGTGCACGTTAAAGAACACGCTGGATGGCCTTGACGGGAGGCTACCATCTGTCTCCCAACAGCTGTTCCAGTGGGTCCCCTCCCCGAACCTTCTCTGAGCCTTCGGGGCCCATGTGACCTGGCCGTTTAGCCCATGGTGTGCAAAAAAGTGCCGCTCAGAGGTAAAACAACCCAACTTGACGCAATTCAGAACATTTGCATACTCGCTTCAAGCTCCCTGGATTGAGTTGTTTTATCTCTGAGCGACACTTTTATTTTTGCCTACAATGCGCTAAATGGCCAGGTCACAAGGACCCCGAGAGCTCAGAGAAGGTTGGAAACAGGGTTACATTGGGTTGTTTTACCTCTGAGCGGCACATTTTTGCACACCATGGGCTAAATGGTCAGGACACAACGACCCCGAAGGTTCAGAGAAGGTTGGGGGAGGGGACCCACTGGAACAGCTGTTGGGAGACAGATGGTAGACTCCCGTCAAGGCCATCCAGTGTGTTCTTTAACGTGCACAGGGTATGGCTCTCCCGCACACGGGGCCACGGCTTAACGTCCTATCCGACGGACGGCGGCCTTTCCAAGCCCATCGGTGTCCCCTACTGACCGTGGGCAGGGCGGGGAGCTTTGTGGAGATGTTGGGGACAGACCTAAAGCTGTTAGGAGACAGATGATAGCCTCCCGGCAAGGCAACTCATCATGTTCTTAAACCTGCACAGGGCTTGGCTTTTCCGCACAAGGACCATGGCTTAATGTCTAATCAGTCGGACGACGGTTTTTCAACCCATCGTTGTCCCTACTGACCGTGGTCAAGCGAGGAGTTTTGCGGAGATAAATCCCAAAGCTGGTCCAGGCGGGATTCGAATCTGGGAAATGAAGATTACGAGCCTGACACGCTACCGACTGGCCAAACCCCAGCACCATTTTATGACATAGAATTCAAAACTTCTCAGTCGATAAAATAAAGTCTTAACACTTTTAACTTCACAGACTTAATCAAGAGAAACAAATCAATCAAACACTTTAAGAATTTTAATCCCAGAGTTTAATGTAAGTAGGGAAAACTCGTTTATGCATTAAAATAAGAGTCGAGCCAATGTTGCTTGCTTTGCAATAATCCTGTACCTTGCTTTGTAGTAGCTATAATCACATGACAGGAGATAAAGTTAAAGTGCCCTTTGGGTTTTTACACGTCTGTCTTGTCATTCGATCTAGTTTCTTGGGATTCTCAAGTCATTTAATCTCTTCTTCTTTTGAAGTCTCTTCCTAGAAGATATCAAGGCAATAAACTTTCAGTTGATGGGGCGGGGGTGGCTCAGTCGGTAGCGCGTCAGTCTCGTAATCTGTAGTTCCCAGGTTCGAGTCCCAGCTCGGTCAGCGTTGAGATTTATCTCCGCAAAATTCCCCGCCCTACCCACCGTCAGTAGGGGACACCGATGAGCTTGGAAAGGCCGCCGTCCGTCGGATGGGACGTTAATCCGTGGCCCCGTGTGCGGGAGAGACATACCCTGTGCACGTTGAAGAACACGCTGGATGGCCTTGATGGGAGGCTACCATCTGTCTCCCAACAGCTGTTCCAGTGGGTCCCCTCCACCAACCTTTTCTGAGCCTTCGGGGTCCATGTGACCTGGCCATTTAGCCCATGGTGTGCAAAAAAGTGCCACTCAGAGGAAAAACAACCCAACGTTAAAGAACACGCTGGATGGCCTTGACGGGAGGCTACCATCTATCTCCCAACAGCTGTTCCAGTGGGTCCCCTCCCACAAACTTCTCTGAGCCTTCCGGGTCCATGTGACCTGGCCATTTAGCCCATGGTGTGCAAAAAAAGTGCCGCTCAGAGGTAAAACAACCCAACGTTAAAGAACACGCTCGATGGCCTTGACGGGAGGCTACCATCTGTCTCCCAACAGCTGTTCCAGTGGGTCCCCTCCCCCAACCTTCTCTGAGCCTTCGGGGTCCATGTGACCTGGCCATTTAGCCCATGGTGTGCAAAAAAGTGCCGCTCAGAGGTAAAACAACCCAACGTTAAAGAACACACTGGATGGCCTTAACGGGAGGATACCATCTGTCTCCCAACAGCTGTTCCAGTGGGTCCCCTCCCCCAAACTTCGGGGTCCATGTGACCTGGCCATTTAGCCCATGGTGTGCAAAAAAGTGCCGCTCAGAAATAAAACAACCCAACGTTAAAGAACACACTGGATGGCCTTAACGGGAGGATACCATCTGTCTCCCAACAGCTGTTCCAGTGGGTCCCCTCCCCCAAACTTCTCTGAGCCTTCGGGGTCCATGTGACCTGGCCATTTAGCCCATGGTGTGCAAAAAAGTGCCGCTCAGAGATAAAACAACCCAACGTTAAAGAACACACTGGATGGCCTTAACGGGAGGATACCATCTGTCTCCCAACAGCTGTTCCAGTGGGTCCCCTCCCCCAAACTTCTCTGAGCCTTCGGGGTCCATGTGACCTGGCCATTTAGCCCATGGTGTGCAAAAAAGTGCCGCTCAGAGATAAAACAACCCAACGTTAAAGAACACACAGGATGGCCTTAACGGGAGGATACCTTCTGTCTCCCAATATCTGTTCCAGTGGGTCCCCTCCACCAACATTCTCTGAGCCTTCGGGGTCCATGTGACCTGGCCATTTAGCCCATGGTGTGCAAAAAAAGTGCCGCTCAGAGGTAAAACAACCCAACGTTAAAGAACACACTGGATGGCCTTAACGGGAGGATACCTTCTGTCTCCCAATATCTGTTCCAGTGGGTTCCCTCCACCAACATTCTCTGAGCCTTCGGGGTCCATGTGACCTGGCCATTTAGCCCATGGTGTGCAAAAAAAGTGCCGCTCAGAGGTAAAACAACCCAACGTTAAAGAACACACTGGATGGCCTTAACGGGAGGATACCTTCTGTCTCCCAATATCTGTTCCAGTGGGTCCCCTCCCCCAAACTTCTCTGAGCTTTCGGGGTCCATGTGACCTGGCCATTTAGCCCATGGTGTGCAAAAAAGTGCCGCTCAGAGATAAAACAACCCAACGTTAAAGAACACACTGGATGGCCTTAACGGGAGGATACCTTCTGTCTCCCAATATCTGTTCCAGTGGGTCCCCTCCACCAACATTCTCTGAGCCTTCGGGGTACATGTGACCTGGCCATTTAGCCCATGGTGTGCAAAAAAAGTGCCGCTCAGAGGTAAAACAACCCAACGTTAAAGAACACACTGGATGGCCTTAACGGGAGGATACCATCTGTCTCCCAACAGCTGTTCCAGTGGGTCCCCTCCCCCAAACTTCTCTGAGCCTTCGGGGTCCATGTGACCTGGCCATTTAGCCCATGGTGTGCAAAAAAGTGCCGCTCAGAGATAAAACAACCCAACGTTAAAGAACACACTGGATGGCCTTAACGGGAGGATACCATCTGTCTCCCAACAGCTGTTCCAGTGGGTCCCCTCCCCCAAACTTCTCTGAGCCTTCGGGGTCCATGTGACCTGGCCATTTAGCCCATGGTGTGCAAAAAAGTGCCGCTCAGAGATAAAACAACCCAACGTTAAAGAACACACTGGATGGCCTTAACGGGAGGATACCTTCTGTCTCCCAATATCTGTTCCAGTGGGTCCCCTCCACCAACATTCTCTGAGCCTTCGGGGTCCATGTGACCTGGCCATTTAGCCCATGGTGTGCAAAAAAAGTGCCGCTCAGAGGTAAAACAACCCAACGTTAAAGAACACACTGGATGGCCTTAACGGGAGGATACCTTCTGTCTCCCAATATCTGTTCCAGTGGGTTCCCTCCACCAACATTCTCTGAGCCTTCGGGGTCCATGTGACCTGGCCATTTAGCCCATGGTGTGCAAAAAAGTGCCGCTCAGAGGTAAAACAACCCAACTCTCAGTTGACCTAAAGGAAAGATTTAATAGTCGTGTCTTAAACTTTTGCGAGAAAAGTAATATCAACTAAGAATCTCTGTGAAGAGGCTTTGCTAGTGAACATCAGAAAGTTATTTTTTTTTTATAAGATATTATATAGAATTAATGAAGAAGAATAATTGCAAAAATTGTACAGTCGCTCAAAAAAAAGTATCCGAACACTATGGTCGATTACAGAATGCAGAAAAGATAACTAGAAACGTTTTTTTTAGGAATTAGTGATCTGGGAACCTTCGTATCACGGAATTACAGAATTCAGGAAAAATATCTGGAGCGTGTACAGCAACTGTACACGCTCCAGTCACCGTTCACAGCAAACTGGAGCGTGTGCAGTTACTGCACACGCTCCAGTTTGCTGTGAACGGTAACTGCATACGCTCAATATTTCTGTGAGTGGGCCCACACGATCCAGGTCTTTGTGAGCTCACACGATCCAATGTGCTGTGAACATTAACCGCAACCGCTCCTGTTTGCTGTGAACGGTAACTGCACACGCTCCATATTCATTGCATTATAAATTCATACGCATTATATATATTCAAAAAAATCCGAACACTATGGTTGATTACAGAATTCAGAATATCTGGCAACGATTTTAGTTAGAAATTAGTGATCTGGCAACTTTCATGTCATGTAACACGAAGGTTGCCAGATCACTAATCTCTAAAAAAAATCGTTGCCAGATATTTTTTTCTGAATTCTGTAATCAACCATAGTGTTCGGATACTTTTTAATATATATAATGCGTATGAATATATAATGCAATGAATATAGAGCGTGTGCAGTTACCGTTCACAGCAAACTGGAGCGGTTGCGGTTAATGTTCACAGCACATTGGATCGTGTGAGCTCACAAAGACCTGGATCGTGTGGGCTCACTCACGGAAATATTGAGCGTGTGCAGTTACCGTTCACAGCAAACTGGAACGGTTGCGGTTAATGTTCACAGCACATTGGATCGTGTGAGCTCACAAAGACCTGGATCGTGTGGGCTCACTCACGGAAATATTGAGTGTGTGCAGTTACCGTTCACAGCAAACTGGAGCGTGTGGAGTAACTGCACACGCTCCAGTTTGCTGTAAACGGTAACTGGAGCGTGTACAGTTGCTGTACACGCTCCAGATATTTTTCCTGAATTCTGTAATCACGTGACAGAAGGTTGCCAGATCACTAATTTCTAAAAAAAATCGTAGTCAGATATTTTTTCTGAATTCTGTAATCAACAATAGTGTTCGGATACTTTTTTGAGCGACTGTAGGTGGTCATATTATTTCGATACTAGATCGTGTGGGCTCACTCACGGAAATATTGAGCGTGTGCAGTTACCGTTCACAGCAAACTGGAGCGTGTGGAGTAACTGCACACGCTCCAGTTTGCTGTAAACGGTAACTGGAGCGTGTACAGTTGCTGTACACGCTCCAGATATTTTTCCTGAATTCTGTAATCACGTGACACGAAGGTTGCAGATCACTAATCTCTAAAAAAATCGTTGCCAGATATTTTTAGCAGTAGAGCGACAGGCTCGAAATCTGATGTTCCCTAGTCCGAATCCCAACTGTGCCAGATTTATCTCCGCTGCCTCTGATATGCACTAGATGAGAAAGGAATACCGTTTGGTTTCGAAAGGTCGTCGTCCATCGACTGAGACGTTAAGCCGTGGTCCTTGTACAGGAGAGAGAGAGTCTCATACCCAGTTCACGTTAAAGAACACGCTGGATGGCCTTGAAGGGAGACTGCCATCGCTCTGCTAACAGCTGTTTAATGGATGCCCTTCCCCAACCTTTTCTGAGCGTTGGGGGTCTTTGTGACCTGGCCTTTCGCCCATTGTGGGCAAAAAAAATTCACTTAGAGATAAAAACAACAACCCAGTCCAACGTCTTCCAAAGGGACGGGGGTGGCTCAGTCGGTAGCGCGCCAGGCTCGTAATCTGTAGTTCCCAGGTTCGAGTCCCAGCTGGGTCAGCGTTGAGATTTATCTCCGCAAAATTCCCTGCCCTGCCCGCGGTCAGTAGGGGACACCGATGGGCTTGGAAAGGCCGCCGTCTGTCGGATGGAACGTAAGCCGTGGCCCCGTGTGCGGGAGAGCCATACCTTGTGCACGTTAAAAAACACGTTGGATGGCCTTGACGAGAGGCTACCATCTGTCTCCCAACAGCTTGTTCCAGTGGGTCCCCTCCCCCAACCTTCTCTGAGCCTTCAGGGTCCATATGACCTGGCCATTTAGCCCATTGTGTGCAAAAATGTGCCGCTCAGAGGTAAAACAACCCAACCCATCTTCCAAAAGACAGGAGTGATCTCTGCTTCCTAAATCTCCATCCACAGGAAAACGGATCCAGATCTCGCTGCTCGGTTTCTCATCGCAGCAGTGTCAGCATCTCCACGAGACCAGGTATCGCCTTCCGCCCACACACACACACGTCCCGCCGTTGTCATGGCAACCACATCGGAGCAGCTCCGGGCGAGACAAAAGGAGCGCCATTGGTAGATGGGACGATAGGCTATCGAGGCCAGCTTGCTAATTGAGTAAGTGGCTGGGCCTAGTAGCCCAGACATGCCCGGCCACCAATTAGAAGGCAGAGATTAAAGAGATGGACGCGTCGATAGGCCTAATCAGGCACGCGCACGTCTCACTATCTGCACCTCCATCTTGAAGGATGGGGAACACGAAGAGTGCGGACCAATGGAGGCTGAATACAATAATTCCATAAGAATGCGAAGAGAGATGATGGTCTTGCTCGACAAGAGAGAGAGGGGGTCCGATGCGCTCTTCAAGTTGAGTCTGAAACACACTCGGATGACTTGCACCATTTCGCATAAATTCGCTGCAGAATCAGGGGGAATGGGAATTTTAAATCTTTTTCACAAGACCTAGTTTACTCTAAAGTCTTCCTCCCGAACGGTGTAATAGAGGACGCTTAGAGATCAGACACGATGTAGTAGAGGATGCTCAGCAAATTATCGTCTACATCAGAGATGACTTTTCTTTTATGATCGAAAAGGGATAAGAAGCATTTTTTCCTCCGTGATCACAAATGGATGCAGAGAAGATTTTTCTGCAGAACAAGAGACGAATGCTGAGCAGTTCTTCTTCGGCATAAGATATGACTACTGGAGCATCTTTTCCTCCACGATCAGAGATGAATGCCAAGGTATTTCCACCATGATCAGAGATGAATGATGAGCAGCTCTTGCTCCATATCAGAGATGACTATAGGGAAACTTTTCTTCTACAATCAGAGATGACTATAGAGAAACTTTTCTTCTACAATCAGAGATGAATGATGAGCAACTCTTGCACCATATCAGAGATGACTATAGAGAAACTTTTCTTCTACAATCGGAGATGACTATAGAGAAACTTTTCTTCTACAATCGGAGATGAATGATGAGCAACTCTTGCACCATATCAGAGATGACTATAGAAAAACTTTTCTTCTACAATCAGAGATGACTATAGAGAAACTTTTCTTCTACAATCGGAGATGACTATAGAGAATCGTTTTCTCTGCAATCAGAGATGAATGATGAGCAACTCTTGCACCATATCAGAGATGACTATAGAGAAACTTCTACAATCAGAGATGACTATATAGGATCGTTTTCTCTACAATCAGACATGAATGATGAGCAACTCTTGCACCATATCAGAAATGACTATAGAGAAACTTTTCTTCTACAATCAGAGATGACTATAGAGAAACTTTTCTTCTACAATCAGAGATGACTATAGAGAATCGTTTCCTCTACTATCAGAGATGAATGATGAGCAGCTCTTCTTCGGCATAAGATATGACTACTGGAGCATCTTTTCCTCCACGATCAGAGATGAATGCCGAGATATTTCCACCATGATCAGAGATGAATGATGAACAGCTCTTGCTTCATATCAGAGATGACTATAGGGAAACTTTTCTTCTACAATCAGAGATGACTATAGAGAATCGTTTTCTCTACGATCAGAGATGAATGATGAGCAACTCTTGCACCATATCAGAGATGACTATAGAGAAACTTTTCTTCTACAATCAGAGATGACTATAGAGATCCTCTACGATCAGAGATGAATGATGAGCAGCTCTTCTTCCACATCAGAGATACTACCGACCAGATTTTCTTCCACGATCAGGGATGAATGCCAAGAAGGTTTTCCGCCATGATCAGAGATGAAGGATGAACAGCTCTTCTTCGATATCAGAGATGACAATAGAGAATCTTTTCCTCTACGATCAGAAATGAATGCTGGGCAGCTCTTCTTCCACATCAGAAGTGAAGAATTGCCGAGCATTTTTTCTTCTGTGATCAAGAATGGATAGCAAGCATCTATTCCTCTTTGATCATAGATGCATACAGAGATTCCCCCCCCCCCACAATCAGAGATGAAGAAGGATTTCCTCTCTGATTGCTTCTTCATCTCAATCAGAAAGGTATGATGAGCATCTTTTCTTCGATGATCAGAGATGAAAACGGATCATCTTCTCTTCCAGGGTCAGAAATGGACTCTGTGATATCTTCCACTTTTCTCCTAAATAATGATTCAGTAATGATTCACTCAGTTGTGGCTGTGATTGCAATAGCGCACAATTTTTAACGTAATTTTTATGCTGGTTCATGGATTATTCTATCCATGCTCGTGTGAAGAGCGTTCAATAAATAGTGACACATGGACGGAGTGATAAGGAATCAATGTGTAAGCCTTCAGGAGATTAACATTCATTTCTAATGAGTAATTAATTGGAAAAAAATATATTTTTAATAAATCAAGAAAATATTTTGATTGAAAGACAAAAATTTCAGTTTTTAATGAGTACAGTCGCTCAAAAAAGTATCCGAACACTGGTTGATTAAAAAATTCAGAAAAAATATCTGGAGCGTGTACAGCAACTGTACACGCTCCAGTTACCGTTCACAGCAAACTGGAGCGTGTGCAGTAACTGCACACGCTCCAGTTTGCTGTGAACGGTAACTGCACACGCTCAATATTTCCGTGAGTGAGCCCACACGATCTAGTATCAAAATAATATGACCACCTACAGTCGCTGAAAAAAGTATCCGAACACCATGGTTGATTACAAAATTCAGAAAAAATATCTAGCAATTAGTGATCTGGCAACCTTCGTGTCTCGTGACACGAAGGTTGCCAGATCACTAATCTCTAAAAAAAAATCGTTGCCAGATATTTTTTTTCTGAATTTTGTAATCAACCATAGTGCTCGGATACTTTTTTTTGAGCGACTGGACTACGAATTGGTAAACCGTTTGGTTATGCACGTAAAAATGTTTGATAAAAAATTTGGTCCAACTGATAAAAATTCGCTTCAATTCTGAATTTTCTACTTATAATATATTTTTACTGGGCTAAGTCCCTTTGCACTAAATAACCAATTCTTTCTTCAAATGACTTCGCTACTCTTGCAGTTTGAAATAAATGGTGTGCACTGCCTGAATGAATGAACAAACTGATATTTGGATATTTCTTTACAGCTTATTCAGTCGCAAACGGGGGTGGCTCAGTCGGTAGCGTGCCAGCCTCATAATCTGTAGTTCCCAGGTTCGAGTCCCAGCTGGGTCAGCGTTGAGATTTATCTCCGCAAACATTCCCCGCCCTGCCCACGGTCAGTAGGGGACATAGATGGGTTTGGAAAGGCCGCCGTCCGTCGGATTGGACTTTAAGCCGTGGGCCGTGTGCGGGAGGGACATACCCTGTGCACGTTAAAGAACACGCTGGATGGCCTTGATGGGAGGCTACCATCTGTCTCCCAACAGCTGTTCCAGTGGGTCCCCTCCCCCAACCTTCTCTGAGACTACGGGGTCCATGTGACCTGGCCATTTAGCCCATGGTGTGCAAAAAAATGTCGCTCAGAGGTAAAACAACCCAACCCAGTCACAAACGAAAGCTATTCACGGCTCTAATTAACCAGCAGACTACTATTTGGGTCGTAAAACCATCAAACCGTACTTTGAGATCGAATATTTGATCTCCAATCCTAATCTTTTGTGATAAAGGCATTGTTCCTAAGAATTTTACCAGAGCTATTGTTATCAATTTAGAAAAAAAAGGCGATCGCAGATCTTGTGATAACTACAGGGGTGTCGCCTACTCTCTGTTCCAGGGAAAGTTCTTTGTATGATTGTGTTTAATAGAATTAAGAATCTGGTTGAGAGTCAATTGTGTGATGAGCAATGTGGATTCAGAAGTGGTAGGGGATGTGTGGATCAGATATTTTCACTTAGGCAGATTCTTGAGAAATGTTTAGAGTTTCAGAAACCTTTGGTTGCTAGCTTTGTTGATTTCAAAAAGGCTTTTGACTCTGTTGATCGTCATAATTTGTGGTTGATTGTGAGATCATATGGTATACCAGACAAGTTAGTTAACATTATGAAAGCTCTCTATAATAACACATGAGTCGTGTGTAAGAGTTGGTAAGGCTTGTAGCAATTGGTTTAGCATTACTTCTGGTGTTCGACAAGGGTGCATTTTGTCTCCTTTTCTCTTTAGCTTGGTTATTGATTATGTTATGCGAAATTCACTTCAAGGGAAAGATTTTGGCCTTAAATGGACTGGAGATACGAAAATTTCTGATTTAGATTATGCTGATGATTTAGCACTTTTGGCGAATGATGTTGATGAGATGAACTCTTTCATTCGAGCTGTTGATGAGACTGGTAGTAGAGTAGGTTTGGTTATAAACAGAGAGAAAACTAAAGTGATGAAAATTGGTCAGGCAGGTTGTGATTCAGTTGCTTTGAATAGCTACACTATTGAGCAAGTGTATCAGTTTAAAATTGTTTTGGGAGCTACGTAACAGATACTGCTGATGTGCGCATGATATTAACAGACGAATAGGGATTGCTGCCGGGACTTTTAAGAATCTATAGAGAGTGTGGGGAAATAGGCTGTATAATTGTTTGCTTCTTAGGTTTACTCATAGTGGTGAAACTTGGACTCTTTGTAAACAATATAGCTGGAAACGTTATGCCCTTGAATTTAGATGCTTACGCAGTATCTTGGGTATTAGATGGTTCAACTTTGTAACTAATGATGAGGTTAGGCAAAGGAGTCGGCAACCTCCTTTGAGTAGCATATTGTACAGAGACTCCATTGGTTTGGCCATGTTGCATGTATGCATAACTATAGATTAGCGAATAGGGTTTTGAATAGTGTGTCTCTTGGCCTCAGAAAGAGGGGGAGGCCTAGGATGCGGTGGGCAGATCATGGAGGGCCTTGTTAGAACTGGTCTACAGTGGCGAGATGCAGCAGAGTAGCCCTGGAGAGATCCGTTGGGCCTTCGTTGCCATGGCTGCTTAAGGATGATAATGATGATTCCAAATAAAATCTATCATGACCAAATAGAATCCATTATGACACGAAGGTTCCCAGATCACTAATTTCTAAAAATAATCGTTCTCAGATATTTTTTCTGAATTCTGCAGTCAACCATAGTGTTCGGAAATTTTTTTGAGCGACTGTACCTCTTGTATAGATAGATAAAATTACAGTTATAGTATAACAATGGGAATAAAATAAAACACACACATATATATAACATATATCTAGCGACTTTTGAGCTCTCACGGCGTACAGTCGTTCAAAAAAGTATCCGAACACTATGGTTGATTACAGAATTCAAGAAAAATATCTGGAGCGTGTACAGCAACTGTATACGCTCCAGTTACCGTTCACAGCAAACTGGAGCGTGTGCAGTTACTACACACGCTCCAGTTTGCTGTGAACGGTAACTGCACACGCTCAATATTTCTGTGAGTGGGCTCACACGATCCAGGTTTTTGTGAGCTCACACGATCCAATGTGCTGTGAACATTAAACCGCAACCGCTCCAGTTTGCTGTGAACGGTAACTGCACATGCTCAATGTTTCTGTAAGTGGGCCCAAACGATCCAGGTTTTTGTGAGCTCATACGATCCAATGTGCTGTGAACATTAACCGCAACCGCTCCAGTTTGCTGTGAACGGTAACTGCACACGCTCCATATTCATTGCATTATATATTCATACGCATTATATATATTAAAAAAAGTATCCGAACAGTATGGTTGATTACAGAATTCAGAAAAAATATC
>JAWZYU010001096.1:0-48020 GCA_038380435.1 Ryuthela nishihirai | reverse complement strand
CTGTAGTCGCAATAATGTTAACGCTATGGGGAAACAAACATAATCATAAAATCCGTTCTAAGCAACGAAAATGAACGCTTCAAAGACCTAGACATATGTTTTCACACACGACAAAGCCTGTGAAAAAGTCAAAACACCAAAAAAATGCATATTTTTCGAGTTATTAGGAAAAAAGTGCCAAAAACTCAATCGGACCTCTGAGAAACCAAAAAAGGCCAAAAAGGTCAAAAAGACACTCTCCACCCCTAAAGGAATCAGTCTAATACAGGAATCAGTGGCCCGAATTATAAAAAACGCCCCAAACTGAGCAGGCCCAGTGAGAACGAATCAGTCAAGTTTCCCATGTTAAACCTATGAGAAGTAATTGAAAAAAGAGTCATAAAAGGCGACATTTTCAAAAATTCACCAAAAATGAACAGACCCACTTAGAAGAGAAATGAAGACATCCACATGAAGATAGAAACACACATAAAGATCTGATAAAGAAAAAAGAACCAAAAGTCCCCAGTAAAGGGGTCAAAAAAGACCCCCAAAAAAGTGACATCCCCAAATCTTCTATATGAAGGAAAGGTCATAGAGAGACGAAACTTGGCAAACAGACTATTTACACACATTTCGCGAGATACCAGGTGAAAAAAGTCGAAAAAAGTCAAAAACAGAGAAAAAGTCAAAAAACATTCACAGTGACAGGGAGGTGTACATTCAAATCACTAAGAAACAAGCAATCAGTCTTCCCAATTATAAAAAACGCCCAAAACTGAGCAGGCCAAGTGAGAACAAATCAGACAACACAGCCAAGTTAAAGCTATGGAATCTCAGAACAGTGTAGAGTCACACAGCGTCAAAAACAGTTTCCAAATTCAAAGTCCCCCAGCTAAGAAAAAGTAGCCATTCTAGAAAAAAACAAACCTGATCAAAGTGACAAGAGTAGAATAGAAAGAAACACAAAAACCCACACCCAGCAGAGTAGAATGGAAAGAAGCACAGAAACCCACACCCCAGCAGAGTAGAATGGAAACAAACACAAAAACCCACACCCAGCAGAGTAGAATGGAAAGAAACACAGAAACCCACACCCCAGCAGAGTAGAATGGAAACAAACACAAAAACCGGCACCCAGGCAGGGGGTAAGAACCTTCGAATAAAGTCCCCTTGAAACAACAAAAAATTCGCGAAAAATAGAAAAAACGACCGAAAGTGAAAAAAAAAACTTGATACAAAGCGTAAGAAGACAAGAATCTACAATGTGATAAGGAAAGTTCAAATCGATAAGTATGCAGAGATGACGTCACAAGCGAGAAATGACTAAAATCAATGGAAAAGTCAAAAACGCTCTAAAATCGGTTCTAAGAGACCAAATCAGACAGTTTAAAGTGCTACACCCATGTAATCGAATGCCAGGAACCCGATTCAAGCGTCAAAATCGCCAAAAAGTGACCCGCTCCAGAGATATAAGCCAAAAAGTGTCGAAAAGTGCCAAAAAACGCAATCGGACCTCTGAGAGGACAGAAAGACCCCGATCTATAGAAATGACCACTCAGGTAGAATGACACAATCCCCTCTAATGTGAATCAGTTGTCCGCAGTATAAAAAACGCCCCAGACTGAGCAGGCCAAGTAAGAACGTAATCCGTAAAGTTTGCCATGTTATCCTATGAGACTCCTAAGCCTAAAAAGCTCGAAAACACAAAATATTCCAAAAATCACCAAAAATCAAAAAAAGGAGTTAAAGAGTCAAAAAGCACATCAACAGAAAGGGGATGAGTAAAGCTAGGATCTGATCAAAAAAAAGTGAAAAAAAGTCCCCTCTAAGGTAGGGTTAAAAAGCCTCAAAGTTGTAGTGAAATAGCCAAAAAAAGAGACCCCCCAGGGTGAAAAAAAACTGATCAAAGTGACCTTAAGGGACCCAAAAAGACACTGGAAAAAACAAAGTCAAAAAAAGTCCAAAAACAAAGGAGATATAGCAATTTGAAATAATCTCACAATCTCCAAACCCTGGTTTTGCAGGTGACTGACAGACAGAGCTCTCCCCATAGACTTAATGTTAAACCAAGTTCTATCCTGTAGTCGCAATATTGTTAACGCTATGGGAAACAAAAAAGGGTCATAAAATCCGTTCTAATAAAGATAAATCCACGCTTCAAAGGCCTAGTCATATGTTTTCCCACGTGATAAAGCCAATGCAAAAGTCAAAACAGCCAAAAAATGCATACTTTTGGAGTTATAACGAAAAAAGAGCCAAAAACGCAATCGGACCTGAGAGAAACCAAAAAACGCAAAAAAGGTCAAAAAGACACTGTACACCCCTGAAGTATAAAGTATAAAACAGGAATCAGTCGTCCGAATTATAAAAAACGCCCCGAAACTGAGCAGGCCAAGTGAGAACGAATCAGTCAAAATGCCCATGTTAACCTATGGAGAGTCAGACTCAAAAACTGTCGCAAAGCTAAAATCTTCAAAAATTCACCAAAAATAGGAAAATCCACAAAATGTGAGAAAAAAGTTGATAGAACGACACAGAGTACAAGAACGCACAACGTGATAACCAAAGTTTCAATCGATCACTGTGCAGAGATGACGTCACAGGCCAAAAACAGGCAAAATCCACAAAAAGGTGAAAATCGCTATAAAATCGGTTCTAAGAGACAAAAATGGACGGTTTAAAGAGCTACACCCATGTAATCCACTTCAAGGAACCCGAATCCAGCGTCAAAAGCACGAAAAAGTGACCCATTCTAGAGATATTGAGGAAAAACAGCCAAAAACGCAATCGGACCTGAGAGAAGACAAAAAGACCCAAATCTCTGCAAATGACCCCTCTGGTATAAAGAGACATCCCCATGGAACATGAATCAGTCGTCCGAATTATAAAAAACGCCCCGAAAATGAGCAGGCCAAGTGAGAACGAATCAGTCAAGTTACCCATGTTAAAAGACGTATGCTCCATAGACCTAATGTTAAACTAAGTTCTAACCTGTAGTCGCAATAATGTTAACGCTATGGGGAAACAAACATAATCATAAAATCCGTTCTAAGCAACGAAAATGAACGCTTCAAAGACCTAGACATATGTTTTCACACACGACAAAGCCTGTGAAAAAGTCAAAACACCAAAAAAATGCATATTTTTCGAGTTATTAGGAAAAAAGTGCCAAAAACTCAATCGGACCTCTGAGAAACCAAAAAAGGCCAAAAAGGTCAAAAAGACACTCTCCACCCCTAAAGGAATCAGTCTAATACAGGAATCAGTGGCCCGAATTATAAAAAACGCCCCAAACTGAGCAGGCCCAGTGAGAACGAATCAGTCAAGTTTCCCATGTTAAACCTATGAGAAGTAATTGAAAAAAGAGTCATAAAAGGCGACATTTTCAAAAATTCACCAAAAATGAACAGACCCACTTAGAAGAGAAATGAAGACATCCACATGAAGATAGAAACACACATAAAGATCTGATAAAGAAAAAAGAACCAAAAGTCCCCAGTAAAGGGGTCAAAAAAGACCCCCAAAAAAGTGACATCCCCAAATCTTCTATATGAAGGAAAGGTCATAGAGAGACGAAACTTGGCAAACAGACTATTTACACACATTTCGCGAGATACCAGGTGAAAAAAGTCGAAAAAAGTCAAAAACAGAGAAAAAGTCAAAAAACATTCACAGTGACAGGGAGGTGTACATTCAAATCACTAAGAAACAAGCAATCAGTCTTCCCAATTATAAAAAACGCCCAAAACTGAGCAGGCCAAGTGAGAACAAATCAGACAACACAGCCAAGTTAAAGCTATGGAATCTCAGAACAGTGTAGAGTCACACAGCGTCAAAAACAGTTTCCAAATTCAAAGTCCCCCAGCTAAGAAAAAGTAGCCATTCTAGAAAAAAACAAACCTGATCAAAGTGACAAGAGTAGAATAGAAAGAAACACAAAAACCCACACCCAGCAGAGTAGAATGGAAAGAAGCACAGAAACCCACACCCCAGCAGAGTAGAATGGAAACAAACACAAAAACCCACACCCAGCAGAGTAGAATGGAAAGAAACACAGAAACCCACACCCCAGCAGAGTAGAATGGAAACAAACACAAAAACCGGCACCCAGGCAGGGGGTAAGAACCTTCGAATAAAGTCCCCTTGAAACAACAAAAAATTCGCGAAAAATAGAAAAAACGACCGAAAGTGAAAAAAAAAACTTGATACAAAGCGTAAGAAGACAAGAATCTACAATGTGATAAGGAAAGTTCAAATCGATAAGTATGCAGAGATGACGTCACAAGCGAGAAATGACTAAAATCAATGGAAAAGTCAAAAACGCTCTAAAATCGGTTCTAAGAGACCAAATCAGACAGTTTAAAGTGCTACACCCATGTAATCGAATGCCAGGAACCCGATTCAAGCGTCAAAATCGCCAAAAAGTGACCCGCTCCAGAGATATAAGCCAAAAAGTGTCGAAAAGTGCCAAAAAACGCAATCGGACCTCTGAGAGGACAGAAAGACCCCGATCTATAGAAATGACCACTCAGGTAGAATGACACAATCCCCTCTAATGTGAATCAGTTGTCCGCAGTATAAAAAACGCCCCAGACTGAGCAGGCCAAGTAAGAACGTAATCCGTAAAGTTTGCCATGTTATCCTATGAGACTCCTAAGCCTAAAAAGCTCGAAAACACAAAATATTCCAAAAATCACCAAAAATCAAAAAAAGGAGTTAAAGAGTCAAAAAGCACATCAACAGAAAGGGGATGAGTAAAGCTAGGATCTGATCAAAAAAAAGTGAAAAAAAGTCCCCTCTAAGGTAGGGTTAAAAAGCCTCAAAGTTGTAGTGAAATAGCCAAAAAAAGAGACCCCCCAGGGTGAAAAAAAACTGATCAAAGTGACCTTAAGGGACCCAAAAAGACACTGGAAAAAACAAAGTCAAAAAAAGTCCAAAAACAAAGGAGATATAGCAATTTGAAATAATCTCACAATCTCCAAACCCTGGTTTTGCAGGTGACTGACAGACAGAGCTCTCCCCATAGACTTAATGTTAAACCAAGTTCTATCCTGTAGTCGCAATATTGTTAACGCTATGGGAAACAAAAAAGGGTCATAAAATCCGTTCTAATAAAGATAAATCCACGCTTCAAAGGCCTAGTCATATGTTTTCCCACGTGATAAAGCCAATGCAAAAGTCAAAACAGCCAAAAAATGCATACTTTTGGAGTTATAACGAAAAAAGAGCCAAAAACGCAATCGGACCTGAGAGAAACCAAAAAACGCAAAAAAGGTCAAAAAGACACTGTACACCCCTGAAGTATAAAGTATAAAACAGGAATCAGTCGTCCGAATTATAAAAAACGCCCCGAAACTGAGCAGGCCAAGTGAGAACGAATCAGTCAAAATGCCCATGTTAACCTATGGAGAGTCAGACTCAAAAACTGTCGCAAAGCTAAAATCTTCAAAAATTCACCAAAAATAGGAAAATCCACAAAATGTGAGAAAAAAGTTGATAGAACGACACAGAGTACAAGAACGCACAACGTGATAACCAAAGTTTCAATCGATCACTGTGCAGAGATGACGTCACAGGCCAAAAACAGGCAAAATCCACAAAAAGGTGAAAATCGCTATAAAATCGGTTCTAAGAGACAAAAATGGACGGTTTAAAGAGCTACACCCATGTAATCCACTTCAAGGAACCCGAATCCAGCGTCAAAAGCACGAAAAAGTGACCCATTCTAGAGATATTGAGGAAAAACAGCCAAAAACGCAATCGGACCTGAGAGAAGACAAAAAGACCCAAATCTCTGCAAATGACCCCTCTGGTATAAAGAGACATCCCCATGGAACATGAATCAGTCGTCCGAATTATAAAAAACGCCCCGAAAATGAGCAGGCCAAGTGAGAACGAATCAGTCAAGTTACCCATGTTAAAAGACGTATGCTCCATAGACCTAATGTTAAACTAAGTTCTAACCTGTAGTCGCAATAATGTTAACGCTATGGGGAAACAAACATAATCATAAAATCCGTTCTAAGCAACGAAAATGAACGCTTCAAAGACCTAGACATATGTTTTCACACACGACAAAGCCTGTGAAAAAGTCAAAACACCAAAAAAATGCATATTTTTCGAGTTATTAGGAAAAAAGTGCCAAAAACTCAATCGGACCTCTGAGAAACCAAAAAAGGCCAAAAAGGTCAAAAAGACACTCTCCACCCCTAAAGGAATCAGTCTAATACAGGAATCAGTGGCCCGAATTATAAAAAACGCCCCAAACTGAGCAGGCCCAGTGAGAACGAATCAGTCAAGTTTCCCATGTTAAACCTATGAGAAGTAATTGAAAAAAGAGTCATAAAAGGCGACATTTTCAAAAATTCACCAAAAATGAACAGACCCACTTAGAAGAGAAATGAAGACATCCACATGAAGATAGAAACACACATAAAGATCTGATAAAGAAAAAAGAACCAAAAGTCCCCAGTAAAGGGGTCAAAAAAGACCCCCAAAAAAGTGACATCCCCAAATCTTCTATATGAAGGAAAGGTCATAGAGAGACGAAACTTGGCAAACAGACTATTTACACACATTTCGCGAGATACCAGGTGAAAAAAGTCGAAAAAAGTCAAAAACAGAGAAAAAGTCAAAAAACATTCACAGTGACAGGGAGGTGTACATTCAAATCACTAAGAAACAAGCAATCAGTCTTCCCAATTATAAAAAACGCCCAAAACTGAGCAGGCCAAGTGAGAACAAATCAGACAACACAGCCAAGTTAAAGCTATGGAATCTCAGAACAGTGTAGAGTCACACAGCGTCAAAAACAGTTTCCAAATTCAAAGTCCCCCAGCTAAGAAAAAGTAGCCATTCTAGAAAAAAACAAACCTGATCAAAGTGACAAGAGTAGAATAGAAAGAAACACAAAAACCCACACCCAGCAGAGTAGAATGGAAAGAAGCACAGAAACCCACACCCCAGCAGAGTAGAATGGAAACAAACACAAAAACCCACACCCAGCAGAGTAGAATGGAAAGAAACACAGAAACCCACACCCCAGCAGAGTAGAATGGAAACAAACACAAAAACCGGCACCCAGGCAGGGGGTAAGAACCTTCGAATAAAGTCCCCTTGAAACAACAAAAAATTCGCGAAAAATAGAAAAAACGACCGAAAGTGAAAAAAAAAACTTGATACAAAGCGTAAGAAGACAAGAATCTACAATGTGATAAGGAAAGTTCAAATCGATAAGTATGCAGAGATGACGTCACAAGCGAGAAATGACTAAAATCAATGGAAAAGTCAAAAACGCTCTAAAATCGGTTCTAAGAGACCAAATCAGACAGTTTAAAGTGCTACACCCATGTAATCGAATGCCAGGAACCCGATTCAAGCGTCAAAATCGCCAAAAAGTGACCCGCTCCAGAGATATAAGCCAAAAAGTGTCGAAAAGTGCCAAAAAACGCAATCGGACCTCTGAGAGGACAGAAAGACCCCGATCTATAGAAATGACCACTCAGGTAGAATGACACAATCCCCTCTAATGTGAATCAGTTGTCCGCAGTATAAAAAACGCCCCAGACTGAGCAGGCCAAGTAAGAACGTAATCCGTAAAGTTTGCCATGTTATCCTATGAGACTCCTAAGCCTAAAAAGCTCGAAAACACAAAATATTCCAAAAATCACCAAAAATCAAAAAAAGGAGTTAAAGAGTCAAAAAGCACATCAACAGAAAGGGGATGAGTAAAGCTAGGATCTGATCAAAAAAAAGTGAAAAAAAGTCCCCTCTAAGGTAGGGTTAAAAAGCCTCAAAGTTGTAGTGAAATAGCCAAAAAAAGAGACCCCCCAGGGTGAAAAAAAACTGATCAAAGTGACCTTAAGGGACCCAAAAAGACACTGGAAAAAACAAAGTCAAAAAAAGTCCAAAAACAAAGGAGATATAGCAATTTGAAATAATCTCACAATCTCCAAACCCTGGTTTTGCAGGTGACTGACAGACAGAGCTCTCCCCATAGACTTAATGTTAAACCAAGTTCTATCCTGTAGTCGCAATATTGTTAACGCTATGGGAAACAAAAAAGGGTCATAAAATCCGTTCTAATAAAGATAAATCCACGCTTCAAAGGCCTAGTCATATGTTTTCCCACGTGATAAAGCCAATGCAAAAGTCAAAACAGCCAAAAAATGCATACTTTTGGAGTTATAACGAAAAAAGAGCCAAAAACGCAATCGGACCTGAGAGAAACCAAAAAACGCAAAAAAGGTCAAAAAGACACTGTACACCCCTGAAGTATAAAGTATAAAACAGGAATCAGTCGTCCGAATTATAAAAAACGCCCCGAAACTGAGCAGGCCAAGTGAGAACGAATCAGTCAAAATGCCCATGTTAACCTATGGAGAGTCAGACTCAAAAACTGTCGCAAAGCTAAAATCTTCAAAAATTCACCAAAAATAGGAAAATCCACAAAATGTGAGAAAAAAGTTGATAGAACGACACAGAGTACAAGAACGCACAACGTGATAACCAAAGTTTCAATCGATCACTGTGCAGAGATGACGTCACAGGCCAAAAACAGGCAAAATCCACAAAAAGGTGAAAATCGCTATAAAATCGGTTCTAAGAGACAAAAATGGACGGTTTAAAGAGCTACACCCATGTAATCCACTTCAAGGAACCCGAATCCAGCGTCAAAAGCACGAAAAAGTGACCCATTCTAGAGATATTGAGGAAAAACAGCCAAAAACGCAATCGGACCTGAGAGAAGACAAAAAGACCCAAATCTCTGCAAATGACCCCTCTGGTATAAAGAGACATCCCCATGGAACATGAATCAGTCGTCCGAATTATAAAAAACGCCCCGAAAATGAGCAGGCCAAGTGAGAACGAATCAGTCAAGTTACCCATGTTAAAAGACGTATGCTCCATAGACCTAATGTTAAACTAAGTTCTAACCTGTAGTCGCAATAATGTTAACGCTATGGGGAAACAAACATAATCATAAAATCCGTTCTAAGCAACGAAAATGAACGCTTCAAAGACCTAGACATATGTTTTCACACACGACAAAGCCTGTGAAAAAGTCAAAACACCAAAAAAATGCATATTTTTCGAGTTATTAGGAAAAAAGTGCCAAAAACTCAATCGGACCTCTGAGAAACCAAAAAAGGCCAAAAAGGTCAAAAAGACACTCTCCACCCCTAAAGGAATCAGTCTAATACAGGAATCAGTGGCCCGAATTATAAAAAACGCCCCAAACTGAGCAGGCCCAGTGAGAACGAATCAGTCAAGTTTCCCATGTTAAACCTATGAGAAGTAATTGAAAAAAGAGTCATAAAAGGCGACATTTTCAAAAATTCACCAAAAATGAACAGACCCACTTAGAAGAGAAATGAAGACATCCACATGAAGATAGAAACACACATAAAGATCTGATAAAGAAAAAAGAACCAAAAGTCCCCAGTAAAGGGGTCAAAAAAGACCCCCAAAAAAGTGACATCCCCAAATCTTCTATATGAAGGAAAGGTCATAGAGAGACGAAACTTGGCAAACAGACTATTTACACACATTTCGCGAGATACCAGGTGAAAAAAGTCGAAAAAAGTCAAAAACAGAGAAAAAGTCAAAAAACATTCACAGTGACAGGGAGGTGTACATTCAAATCACTAAGAAACAAGCAATCAGTCTTCCCAATTATAAAAAACGCCCAAAACTGAGCAGGCCAAGTGAGAACAAATCAGACAACACAGCCAAGTTAAAGCTATGGAATCTCAGAACAGTGTAGAGTCACACAGCGTCAAAAACAGTTTCCAAATTCAAAGTCCCCCAGCTAAGAAAAAGTAGCCATTCTAGAAAAAAACAAACCTGATCAAAGTGACAAGAGTAGAATAGAAAGAAACACAAAAACCCACACCCAGCAGAGTAGAATGGAAAGAAGCACAGAAACCCACACCCCAGCAGAGTAGAATGGAAACAAACACAAAAACCCACACCCAGCAGAGTAGAATGGAAAGAAACACAGAAACCCACACCCCAGCAGAGTAGAATGGAAACAAACACAAAAACCGGCACCCAGGCAGGGGGTAAGAACCTTCGAATAAAGTCCCCTTGAAACAACAAAAAATTCGCGAAAAATAGAAAAAACGACCGAAAGTGAAAAAAAAAACTTGATACAAAGCGTAAGAAGACAAGAATCTACAATGTGATAAGGAAAGTTCAAATCGATAAGTATGCAGAGATGACGTCACAAGCGAGAAATGACTAAAATCAATGGAAAAGTCAAAAACGCTCTAAAATCGGTTCTAAGAGACCAAATCAGACAGTTTAAAGTGCTACACCCATGTAATCGAATGCCAGGAACCCGATTCAAGCGTCAAAATCGCCAAAAAGTGACCCGCTCCAGAGATATAAGCCAAAAAGTGTCGAAAAGTGCCAAAAAACGCAATCGGACCTCTGAGAGGACAGAAAGACCCCGATCTATAGAAATGACCACTCAGGTAGAATGACACAATCCCCTCTAATGTGAATCAGTTGTCCGCAGTATAAAAAACGCCCCAGACTGAGCAGGCCAAGTAAGAACGTAATCCGTAAAGTTTGCCATGTTATCCTATGAGACTCCTAAGCCTAAAAAGCTCGAAAACACAAAATATTCCAAAAATCACCAAAAATCAAAAAAAGGAGTTAAAGAGTCAAAAAGCACATCAACAGAAAGGGGATGAGTAAAGCTAGGATCTGATCAAAAAAAAGTGAAAAAAAGTCCCCTCTAAGGTAGGGTTAAAAAGCCTCAAAGTTGTAGTGAAATAGCCAAAAAAAGAGACCCCCCAGGGTGAAAAAAAACTGATCAAAGTGACCTTAAGGGACCCAAAAAGACACTGGAAAAAACAAAGTCAAAAAAAGTCCAAAAACAAAGGAGATATAGCAATTTGAAATAATCTCACAATCTCCAAACCCTGGTTTTGCAGGTGACTGACAGACAGAGCTCTCCCCATAGACTTAATGTTAAACCAAGTTCTATCCTGTAGTCGCAATATTGTTAACGCTATGGGAAACAAAAAAGGGTCATAAAATCCGTTCTAATAAAGATAAATCCACGCTTCAAAGGCCTAGTCATATGTTTTCCCACGTGATAAAGCCAATGCAAAAGTCAAAACAGCCAAAAAATGCATACTTTTGGAGTTATAACGAAAAAAGAGCCAAAAACGCAATCGGACCTGAGAGAAACCAAAAAACGCAAAAAAGGTCAAAAAGACACTGTACACCCCTGAAGTATAAAGTATAAAACAGGAATCAGTCGTCCGAATTATAAAAAACGCCCCGAAACTGAGCAGGCCAAGTGAGAACGAATCAGTCAAAATGCCCATGTTAACCTATGGAGAGTCAGACTCAAAAACTGTCGCAAAGCTAAAATCTTCAAAAATTCACCAAAAATAGGAAAATCCACAAAATGTGAGAAAAAAGTTGATAGAACGACACAGAGTACAAGAACGCACAACGTGATAACCAAAGTTTCAATCGATCACTGTGCAGAGATGACGTCACAGGCCAAAAACAGGCAAAATCCACAAAAAGGTGAAAATCGCTATAAAATCGGTTCTAAGAGACAAAAATGGACGGTTTAAAGAGCTACACCCATGTAATCCACTTCAAGGAACCCGAATCCAGCGTCAAAAGCACGAAAAAGTGACCCATTCTAGAGATATTGAGGAAAAACAGCCAAAAACGCAATCGGACCTGAGAGAAGACAAAAAGACCCAAATCTCTGCAAATGACCCCTCTGGTATAAAGAGACATCCCCATGGAACATGAATCAGTCGTCCGAATTATAAAAAACGCCCCGAAAATGAGCAGGCCAAGTGAGAACGAATCAGTCAAGTTACCCATGTTAAAAGACGTATGCTCCATAGACCTAATGTTAAACTAAGTTCTAACCTGTAGTCGCAATAATGTTAACGCTATGGGGAAACAAACATAATCATAAAATCCGTTCTAAGCAACGAAAATGAACGCTTCAAAGACCTAGACATATGTTTTCACACACGACAAAGCCTGTGAAAAAGTCAAAACACCAAAAAAATGCATATTTTTCGAGTTATTAGGAAAAAAGTGCCAAAAACTCAATCGGACCTCTGAGAAACCAAAAAAGGCCAAAAAGGTCAAAAAGACACTCTCCACCCCTAAAGGAATCAGTCTAATACAGGAATCAGTGGCCCGAATTATAAAAAACGCCCCAAACTGAGCAGGCCCAGTGAGAACGAATCAGTCAAGTTTCCCATGTTAAACCTATGAGAAGTAATTGAAAAAAGAGTCATAAAAGGCGACATTTTCAAAAATTCACCAAAAATGAACAGACCCACTTAGAAGAGAAATGAAGACATCCACATGAAGATAGAAACACACATAAAGATCTGATAAAGAAAAAAGAACCAAAAGTCCCCAGTAAAGGGGTCAAAAAAGACCCCCAAAAAAGTGACATCCCCAAATCTTCTATATGAAGGAAAGGTCATAGAGAGACGAAACTTGGCAAACAGACTATTTACACACATTTCGCGAGATACCAGGTGAAAAAAGTCGAAAAAAGTCAAAAACAGAGAAAAAGTCAAAAAACATTCACAGTGACAGGGAGGTGTACATTCAAATCACTAAGAAACAAGCAATCAGTCTTCCCAATTATAAAAAACGCCCAAAACTGAGCAGGCCAAGTGAGAACAAATCAGACAACACAGCCAAGTTAAAGCTATGGAATCTCAGAACAGTGTAGAGTCACACAGCGTCAAAAACAGTTTCCAAATTCAAAGTCCCCCAGCTAAGAAAAAGTAGCCATTCTAGAAAAAAACAAACCTGATCAAAGTGACAAGAGTAGAATAGAAAGAAACACAAAAACCCACACCCAGCAGAGTAGAATGGAAAGAAGCACAGAAACCCACACCCCAGCAGAGTAGAATGGAAACAAACACAAAAACCCACACCCAGCAGAGTAGAATGGAAAGAAACACAGAAACCCACACCCCAGCAGAGTAGAATGGAAACAAACACAAAAACCGGCACCCAGGCAGGGGGTAAGAACCTTCGAATAAAGTCCCCTTGAAACAACAAAAAATTCGCGAAAAATAGAAAAAACGACCGAAAGTGAAAAAAAAAACTTGATACAAAGCGTAAGAAGACAAGAATCTACAATGTGATAAGGAAAGTTCAAATCGATAAGTATGCAGAGATGACGTCACAAGCGAGAAATGACTAAAATCAATGGAAAAGTCAAAAACGCTCTAAAATCGGTTCTAAGAGACCAAATCAGACAGTTTAAAGTGCTACACCCATGTAATCGAATGCCAGGAACCCGATTCAAGCGTCAAAATCGCCAAAAAGTGACCCGCTCCAGAGATATAAGCCAAAAAGTGTCGAAAAGTGCCAAAAAACGCAATCGGACCTCTGAGAGGACAGAAAGACCCCGATCTATAGAAATGACCACTCAGGTAGAATGACACAATCCCCTCTAATGTGAATCAGTTGTCCGCAGTATAAAAAACGCCCCAGACTGAGCAGGCCAAGTAAGAACGTAATCCGTAAAGTTTGCCATGTTATCCTATGAGACTCCTAAGCCTAAAAAGCTCGAAAACACAAAATATTCCAAAAATCACCAAAAATCAAAAAAAGGAGTTAAAGAGTCAAAAAGCACATCAACAGAAAGGGGATGAGTAAAGCTAGGATCTGATCAAAAAAAAGTGAAAAAAAGTCCCCTCTAAGGTAGGGTTAAAAAGCCTCAAAGTTGTAGTGAAATAGCCAAAAAAAGAGACCCCCCAGGGTGAAAAAAAACTGATCAAAGTGACCTTAAGGGACCCAAAAAGACACTGGAAAAAACAAAGTCAAAAAAAGTCCAAAAACAAAGGAGATATAGCAATTTGAAATAATCTCACAATCTCCAAACCCTGGTTTTGCAGGTGACTGACAGACAGAGCTCTCCCCATAGACTTAATGTTAAACCAAGTTCTATCCTGTAGTCGCAATATTGTTAACGCTATGGGAAACAAAAAAGGGTCATAAAATCCGTTCTAATAAAGATAAATCCACGCTTCAAAGGCCTAGTCATATGTTTTCCCACGTGATAAAGCCAATGCAAAAGTCAAAACAGCCAAAAAATGCATACTTTTGGAGTTATAACGAAAAAAGAGCCAAAAACGCAATCGGACCTGAGAGAAACCAAAAAACGCAAAAAAGGTCAAAAAGACACTGTACACCCCTGAAGTATAAAGTATAAAACAGGAATCAGTCGTCCGAATTATAAAAAACGCCCCGAAACTGAGCAGGCCAAGTGAGAACGAATCAGTCAAAATGCCCATGTTAACCTATGGAGAGTCAGACTCAAAAACTGTCGCAAAGCTAAAATCTTCAAAAATTCACCAAAAATAGGAAAATCCACAAAATGTGAGAAAAAAGTTGATAGAACGACACAGAGTACAAGAACGCACAACGTGATAACCAAAGTTTCAATCGATCACTGTGCAGAGATGACGTCACAGGCCAAAAACAGGCAAAATCCACAAAAAGGTGAAAATCGCTATAAAATCGGTTCTAAGAGACAAAAATGGACGGTTTAAAGAGCTACACCCATGTAATCCACTTCAAGGAACCCGAATCCAGCGTCAAAAGCACGAAAAAGTGACCCATTCTAGAGATATTGAGGAAAAACAGCCAAAAACGCAATCGGACCTGAGAGAAGACAAAAAGACCCAAATCTCTGCAAATGACCCCTCTGGTATAAAGAGACATCCCCATGGAACATGAATCAGTCGTCCGAATTATAAAAAACGCCCCGAAAATGAGCAGGCCAAGTGAGAACGAATCAGTCAAGTTACCCATGTTAAAAGACGTATGCTCCATAGACCTAATGTTAAACTAAGTTCTAACCTGTAGTCGCAATAATGTTAACGCTATGGGGAAACAAACATAATCATAAAATCCGTTCTAAGCAACGAAAATGAACGCTTCAAAGACCTAGACATATGTTTTCACACACGACAAAGCCTGTGAAAAAGTCAAAACACCAAAAAAATGCATATTTTTCGAGTTATTAGGAAAAAAGTGCCAAAAACTCAATCGGACCTCTGAGAAACCAAAAAAGGCCAAAAAGGTCAAAAAGACACTCTCCACCCCTAAAGGAATCAGTCTAATACAGGAATCAGTGGCCCGAATTATAAAAAACGCCCCAAACTGAGCAGGCCCAGTGAGAACGAATCAGTCAAGTTTCCCATGTTAAACCTATGAGAAGTAATTGAAAAAAGAGTCATAAAAGGCGACATTTTCAAAAATTCACCAAAAATGAACAGACCCACTTAGAAGAGAAATGAAGACATCCACATGAAGATAGAAACACACATAAAGATCTGATAAAGAAAAAAGAACCAAAAGTCCCCAGTAAAGGGGTCAAAAAAGACCCCCAAAAAAGTGACATCCCCAAATCTTCTATATGAAGGAAAGGTCATAGAGAGACGAAACTTGGCAAACAGACTATTTACACACATTTCGCGAGATACCAGGTGAAAAAAGTCGAAAAAAGTCAAAAACAGAGAAAAAGTCAAAAAACATTCACAGTGACAGGGAGGTGTACATTCAAATCACTAAGAAACAAGCAATCAGTCTTCCCAATTATAAAAAACGCCCAAAACTGAGCAGGCCAAGTGAGAACAAATCAGACAACACAGCCAAGTTAAAGCTATGGAATCTCAGAACAGTGTAGAGTCACACAGCGTCAAAAACAGTTTCCAAATTCAAAGTCCCCCAGCTAAGAAAAAGTAGCCATTCTAGAAAAAAACAAACCTGATCAAAGTGACAAGAGTAGAATAGAAAGAAACACAAAAACCCACACCCAGCAGAGTAGAATGGAAAGAAGCACAGAAACCCACACCCCAGCAGAGTAGAATGGAAACAAACACAAAAACCCACACCCAGCAGAGTAGAATGGAAAGAAACACAGAAACCCACACCCCAGCAGAGTAGAATGGAAACAAACACAAAAACCGGCACCCAGGCAGGGGGTAAGAACCTTCGAATAAAGTCCCCTTGAAACAACAAAAAATTCGCGAAAAATAGAAAAAACGACCGAAAGTGAAAAAAAAAACTTGATACAAAGCGTAAGAAGACAAGAATCTACAATGTGATAAGGAAAGTTCAAATCGATAAGTATGCAGAGATGACGTCACAAGCGAGAAATGACTAAAATCAATGGAAAAGTCAAAAACGCTCTAAAATCGGTTCTAAGAGACCAAATCAGACAGTTTAAAGTGCTACACCCATGTAATCGAATGCCAGGAACCCGATTCAAGCGTCAAAATCGCCAAAAAGTGACCCGCTCCAGAGATATAAGCCAAAAAGTGTCGAAAAGTGCCAAAAAACGCAATCGGACCTCTGAGAGGACAGAAAGACCCCGATCTATAGAAATGACCACTCAGGTAGAATGACACAATCCCCTCTAATGTGAATCAGTTGTCCGCAGTATAAAAAACGCCCCAGACTGAGCAGGCCAAGTAAGAACGTAATCCGTAAAGTTTGCCATGTTATCCTATGAGACTCCTAAGCCTAAAAAGCTCGAAAACACAAAATATTCCAAAAATCACCAAAAATCAAAAAAAGGAGTTAAAGAGTCAAAAAGCACATCAACAGAAAGGGGATGAGTAAAGCTAGGATCTGATCAAAAAAAAGTGAAAAAAAGTCCCCTCTAAGGTAGGGTTAAAAAGCCTCAAAGTTGTAGTGAAATAGCCAAAAAAAGAGACCCCCCAGGGTGAAAAAAAACTGATCAAAGTGACCTTAAGGGACCCAAAAAGACACTGGAAAAAACAAAGTCAAAAAAAGTCCAAAAACAAAGGAGATATAGCAATTTGAAATAATCTCACAATCTCCAAACCCTGGTTTTGCAGGTGACTGACAGACAGAGCTCTCCCCATAGACTTAATGTTAAACCAAGTTCTATCCTGTAGTCGCAATATTGTTAACGCTATGGGAAACAAAAAAGGGTCATAAAATCCGTTCTAATAAAGATAAATCCACGCTTCAAAGGCCTAGTCATATGTTTTCCCACGTGATAAAGCCAATGCAAAAGTCAAAACAGCCAAAAAATGCATACTTTTGGAGTTATAACGAAAAAAGAGCCAAAAACGCAATCGGACCTGAGAGAAACCAAAAAACGCAAAAAAGGTCAAAAAGACACTGTACACCCCTGAAGTATAAAGTATAAAACAGGAATCAGTCGTCCGAATTATAAAAAACGCCCCGAAACTGAGCAGGCCAAGTGAGAACGAATCAGTCAAAATGCCCATGTTAACCTATGGAGAGTCAGACTCAAAAACTGTCGCAAAGCTAAAATCTTCAAAAATTCACCAAAAATAGGAAAATCCACAAAATGTGAGAAAAAAGTTGATAGAACGACACAGAGTACAAGAACGCACAACGTGATAACCAAAGTTTCAATCGATCACTGTGCAGAGATGACGTCACAGGCCAAAAACAGGCAAAATCCACAAAAAGGTGAAAATCGCTATAAAATCGGTTCTAAGAGACAAAAATGGACGGTTTAAAGAGCTACACCCATGTAATCCACTTCAAGGAACCCGAATCCAGCGTCAAAAGCACGAAAAAGTGACCCATTCTAGAGATATTGAGGAAAAACAGCCAAAAACGCAATCGGACCTGAGAGAAGACAAAAAGACCCAAATCTCTGCAAATGACCCCTCTGGTATAAAGAGACATCCCCATGGAACATGAATCAGTCGTCCGAATTATAAAAAACGCCCCGAAAATGAGCAGGCCAAGTGAGAACGAATCAGTCAAGTTACCCATGTTAAAAGACGTATGCTCCATAGACCTAATGTTAAACTAAGTTCTAACCTGTAGTCGCAATAATGTTAACGCTATGGGGAAACAAACATAATCATAAAATCCGTTCTAAGCAACGAAAATGAACGCTTCAAAGACCTAGACATATGTTTTCACACACGACAAAGCCTGTGAAAAAGTCAAAACACCAAAAAAATGCATATTTTTCGAGTTATTAGGAAAAAAGTGCCAAAAACTCAATCGGACCTCTGAGAAACCAAAAAAGGCCAAAAAGGTCAAAAAGACACTCTCCACCCCTAAAGGAATCAGTCTAATACAGGAATCAGTGGCCCGAATTATAAAAAACGCCCCAAACTGAGCAGGCCCAGTGAGAACGAATCAGTCAAGTTTCCCATGTTAAACCTATGAGAAGTAATTGAAAAAAGAGTCATAAAAGGCGACATTTTCAAAAATTCACCAAAAATGAACAGACCCACTTAGAAGAGAAATGAAGACATCCACATGAAGATAGAAACACACATAAAGATCTGATAAAGAAAAAAGAACCAAAAGTCCCCAGTAAAGGGGTCAAAAAAGACCCCCAAAAAAGTGACATCCCCAAATCTTCTATATGAAGGAAAGGTCATAGAGAGACGAAACTTGGCAAACAGACTATTTACACACATTTCGCGAGATACCAGGTGAAAAAAGTCGAAAAAAGTCAAAAACAGAGAAAAAGTCAAAAAACATTCACAGTGACAGGGAGGTGTACATTCAAATCACTAAGAAACAAGCAATCAGTCTTCCCAATTATAAAAAACGCCCAAAACTGAGCAGGCCAAGTGAGAACAAATCAGACAACACAGCCAAGTTAAAGCTATGGAATCTCAGAACAGTGTAGAGTCACACAGCGTCAAAAACAGTTTCCAAATTCAAAGTCCCCCAGCTAAGAAAAAGTAGCCATTCTAGAAAAAAACAAACCTGATCAAAGTGACAAGAGTAGAATAGAAAGAAACACAAAAACCCACACCCAGCAGAGTAGAATGGAAAGAAGCACAGAAACCCACACCCCAGCAGAGTAGAATGGAAACAAACACAAAAACCCACACCCAGCAGAGTAGAATGGAAAGAAACACAGAAACCCACACCCCAGCAGAGTAGAATGGAAACAAACACAAAAACCGGCACCCAGGCAGGGGGTAAGAACCTTCGAATAAAGTCCCCTTGAAACAACAAAAAATTCGCGAAAAATAGAAAAAACGACCGAAAGTGAAAAAAAAAACTTGATACAAAGCGTAAGAAGACAAGAATCTACAATGTGATAAGGAAAGTTCAAATCGATAAGTATGCAGAGATGACGTCACAAGCGAGAAATGACTAAAATCAATGGAAAAGTCAAAAACGCTCTAAAATCGGTTCTAAGAGACCAAATCAGACAGTTTAAAGTGCTACACCCATGTAATCGAATGCCAGGAACCCGATTCAAGCGTCAAAATCGCCAAAAAGTGACCCGCTCCAGAGATATAAGCCAAAAAGTGTCGAAAAGTGCCAAAAAACGCAATCGGACCTCTGAGAGGACAGAAAGACCCCGATCTATAGAAATGACCACTCAGGTAGAATGACACAATCCCCTCTAATGTGAATCAGTTGTCCGCAGTATAAAAAACGCCCCAGACTGAGCAGGCCAAGTAAGAACGTAATCCGTAAAGTTTGCCATGTTATCCTATGAGACTCCTAAGCCTAAAAAGCTCGAAAACACAAAATATTCCAAAAATCACCAAAAATCAAAAAAAGGAGTTAAAGAGTCAAAAAGCACATCAACAGAAAGGGGATGAGTAAAGCTAGGATCTGATCAAAAAAAAGTGAAAAAAAGTCCCCTCTAAGGTAGGGTTAAAAAGCCTCAAAGTTGTAGTGAAATAGCCAAAAAAAGAGACCCCCCAGGGTGAAAAAAAACTGATCAAAGTGACCTTAAGGGACCCAAAAAGACACTGGAAAAAACAAAGTCAAAAAAAGTCCAAAAACAAAGGAGATATAGCAATTTGAAATAATCTCACAATCTCCAAACCCTGGTTTTGCAGGTGACTGACAGACAGAGCTCTCCCCATAGACTTAATGTTAAACCAAGTTCTATCCTGTAGTCGCAATATTGTTAACGCTATGGGAAACAAAAAAGGGTCATAAAATCCGTTCTAATAAAGATAAATCCACGCTTCAAAGGCCTAGTCATATGTTTTCCCACGTGATAAAGCCAATGCAAAAGTCAAAACAGCCAAAAAATGCATACTTTTGGAGTTATAACGAAAAAAGAGCCAAAAACGCAATCGGACCTGAGAGAAACCAAAAAACGCAAAAAAGGTCAAAAAGACACTGTACACCCCTGAAGTATAAAGTATAAAACAGGAATCAGTCGTCCGAATTATAAAAAACGCCCCGAAACTGAGCAGGCCAAGTGAGAACGAATCAGTCAAAATGCCCATGTTAACCTATGGAGAGTCAGACTCAAAAACTGTCGCAAAGCTAAAATCTTCAAAAATTCACCAAAAATAGGAAAATCCACAAAATGTGAGAAAAAAGTTGATAGAACGACACAGAGTACAAGAACGCACAACGTGATAACCAAAGTTTCAATCGATCACTGTGCAGAGATGACGTCACAGGCCAAAAACAGGCAAAATCCACAAAAAGGTGAAAATCGCTATAAAATCGGTTCTAAGAGACAAAAATGGACGGTTTAAAGAGCTACACCCATGTAATCCACTTCAAGGAACCCGAATCCAGCGTCAAAAGCACGAAAAAGTGACCCATTCTAGAGATATTGAGGAAAAACAGCCAAAAACGCAATCGGACCTGAGAGAAGACAAAAAGACCCAAATCTCTGCAAATGACCCCTCTGGTATAAAGAGACATCCCCATGGAACATGAATCAGTCGTCCGAATTATAAAAAACGCCCCGAAAATGAGCAGGCCAAGTGAGAACGAATCAGTCAAGTTACCCATGTTAAAAGACGTATGCTCCATAGACCTAATGTTAAACTAAGTTCTAACCTGTAGTCGCAATAATGTTAACGCTATGGGGAAACAAACATAATCATAAAATCCGTTCTAAGCAACGAAAATGAACGCTTCAAAGACCTAGACATATGTTTTCACACACGACAAAGCCTGTGAAAAAGTCAAAACACCAAAAAAATGCATATTTTTCGAGTTATTAGGAAAAAAGTGCCAAAAACTCAATCGGACCTCTGAGAAACCAAAAAAGGCCAAAAAGGTCAAAAAGACACTCTCCACCCCTAAAGGAATCAGTCTAATACAGGAATCAGTGGCCCGAATTATAAAAAACGCCCCAAACTGAGCAGGCCCAGTGAGAACGAATCAGTCAAGTTTCCCATGTTAAACCTATGAGAAGTAATTGAAAAAAGAGTCATAAAAGGCGACATTTTCAAAAATTCACCAAAAATGAACAGACCCACTTAGAAGAGAAATGAAGACATCCACATGAAGATAGAAACACACATAAAGATCTGATAAAGAAAAAAGAACCAAAAGTCCCCAGTAAAGGGGTCAAAAAAGACCCCCAAAAAAGTGACATCCCCAAATCTTCTATATGAAGGAAAGGTCATAGAGAGACGAAACTTGGCAAACAGACTATTTACACACATTTCGCGAGATACCAGGTGAAAAAAGTCGAAAAAAGTCAAAAACAGAGAAAAAGTCAAAAAACATTCACAGTGACAGGGAGGTGTACATTCAAATCACTAAGAAACAAGCAATCAGTCTTCCCAATTATAAAAAACGCCCAAAACTGAGCAGGCCAAGTGAGAACAAATCAGACAACACAGCCAAGTTAAAGCTATGGAATCTCAGAACAGTGTAGAGTCACACAGCGTCAAAAACAGTTTCCAAATTCAAAGTCCCCCAGCTAAGAAAAAGTAGCCATTCTAGAAAAAAACAAACCTGATCAAAGTGACAAGAGTAGAATAGAAAGAAACACAAAAACCCACACCCAGCAGAGTAGAATGGAAAGAAGCACAGAAACCCACACCCCAGCAGAGTAGAATGGAAACAAACACAAAAACCCACACCCAGCAGAGTAGAATGGAAAGAAACACAGAAACCCACACCCCAGCAGAGTAGAATGGAAACAAACACAAAAACCGGCACCCAGGCAGGGGGTAAGAACCTTCGAATAAAGTCCCCTTGAAACAACAAAAAATTCGCGAAAAATAGAAAAAACGACCGAAAGTGAAAAAAAAAACTTGATACAAAGCGTAAGAAGACAAGAATCTACAATGTGATAAGGAAAGTTCAAATCGATAAGTATGCAGAGATGACGTCACAAGCGAGAAATGACTAAAATCAATGGAAAAGTCAAAAACGCTCTAAAATCGGTTCTAAGAGACCAAATCAGACAGTTTAAAGTGCTACACCCATGTAATCGAATGCCAGGAACCCGATTCAAGCGTCAAAATCGCCAAAAAGTGACCCGCTCCAGAGATATAAGCCAAAAAGTGTCGAAAAGTGCCAAAAAACGCAATCGGACCTCTGAGAGGACAGAAAGACCCCGATCTATAGAAATGACCACTCAGGTAGAATGACACAATCCCCTCTAATGTGAATCAGTTGTCCGCAGTATAAAAAACGCCCCAGACTGAGCAGGCCAAGTAAGAACGTAATCCGTAAAGTTTGCCATGTTATCCTATGAGACTCCTAAGCCTAAAAAGCTCGAAAACACAAAATATTCCAAAAATCACCAAAAATCAAAAAAAGGAGTTAAAGAGTCAAAAAGCACATCAACAGAAAGGGGATGAGTAAAGCTAGGATCTGATCAAAAAAAAGTGAAAAAAAGTCCCCTCTAAGGTAGGGTTAAAAAGCCTCAAAGTTGTAGTGAAATAGCCAAAAAAAGAGACCCCCCAGGGTGAAAAAAAACTGATCAAAGTGACCTTAAGGGACCCAAAAAGACACTGGAAAAAACAAAGTCAAAAAAAGTCCAAAAACAAAGGAGATATAGCAATTTGAAATAATCTCACAATCTCCAAACCCTGGTTTTGCAGGTGACTGACAGACAGAGCTCTCCCCATAGACTTAATGTTAAACCAAGTTCTATCCTGTAGTCGCAATATTGTTAACGCTATGGGAAACAAAAAAGGGTCATAAAATCCGTTCTAATAAAGATAAATCCACGCTTCAAAGGCCTAGTCATATGTTTTCCCACGTGATAAAGCCAATGCAAAAGTCAAAACAGCCAAAAAATGCATACTTTTGGAGTTATAACGAAAAAAGAGCCAAAAACGCAATCGGACCTGAGAGAAACCAAAAAACGCAAAAAAGGTCAAAAAGACACTGTACACCCCTGAAGTATAAAGTATAAAACAGGAATCAGTCGTCCGAATTATAAAAAACGCCCCGAAACTGAGCAGGCCAAGTGAGAACGAATCAGTCAAAATGCCCATGTTAACCTATGGAGAGTCAGACTCAAAAACTGTCGCAAAGCTAAAATCTTCAAAAATTCACCAAAAATAGGAAAATCCACAAAATGTGAGAAAAAAGTTGATAGAACGACACAGAGTACAAGAACGCACAACGTGATAACCAAAGTTTCAATCGATCACTGTGCAGAGATGACGTCACAGGCCAAAAACAGGCAAAATCCACAAAAAGGTGAAAATCGCTATAAAATCGGTTCTAAGAGACAAAAATGGACGGTTTAAAGAGCTACACCCATGTAATCCACTTCAAGGAACCCGAATCCAGCGTCAAAAGCACGAAAAAGTGACCCATTCTAGAGATATTGAGGAAAAACAGCCAAAAACGCAATCGGACCTGAGAGAAGACAAAAAGACCCAAATCTCTGCAAATGACCCCTCTGGTATAAAGAGACATCCCCATGGAACATGAATCAGTCGTCCGAATTATAAAAAACGCCCCGAAAATGAGCAGGCCAAGTGAGAACGAATCAGTCAAGTTACCCATGTTAAAAGACGTATGCTCCATAGACCTAATGTTAAACTAAGTTCTAACCTGTAGTCGCAATAATGTTAACGCTATGGGGAAACAAACATAATCATAAAATCCGTTCTAAGCAACGAAAATGAACGCTTCAAAGACCTAGACATATGTTTTCACACACGACAAAGCCTGTGAAAAAGTCAAAACACCAAAAAAATGCATATTTTTCGAGTTATTAGGAAAAAAGTGCCAAAAACTCAATCGGACCTCTGAGAAACCAAAAAAGGCCAAAAAGGTCAAAAAGACACTCTCCACCCCTAAAGGAATCAGTCTAATACAGGAATCAGTGGCCCGAATTATAAAAAACGCCCCAAACTGAGCAGGCCCAGTGAGAACGAATCAGTCAAGTTTCCCATGTTAAACCTATGAGAAGTAATTGAAAAAAGAGTCATAAAAGGCGACATTTTCAAAAATTCACCAAAAATGAACAGACCCACTTAGAAGAGAAATGAAGACATCCACATGAAGATAGAAACACACATAAAGATCTGATAAAGAAAAAAGAACCAAAAGTCCCCAGTAAAGGGGTCAAAAAAGACCCCCAAAAAAGTGACATCCCCAAATCTTCTATATGAAGGAAAGGTCATAGAGAGACGAAACTTGGCAAACAGACTATTTACACACATTTCGCGAGATACCAGGTGAAAAAAGTCGAAAAAAGTCAAAAACAGAGAAAAAGTCAAAAAACATTCACAGTGACAGGGAGGTGTACATTCAAATCACTAAGAAACAAGCAATCAGTCTTCCCAATTATAAAAAACGCCCAAAACTGAGCAGGCCAAGTGAGAACAAATCAGACAACACAGCCAAGTTAAAGCTATGGAATCTCAGAACAGTGTAGAGTCACACAGCGTCAAAAACAGTTTCCAAATTCAAAGTCCCCCAGCTAAGAAAAAGTAGCCATTCTAGAAAAAAACAAACCTGATCAAAGTGACAAGAGTAGAATAGAAAGAAACACAAAAACCCACACCCAGCAGAGTAGAATGGAAAGAAGCACAGAAACCCACACCCCAGCAGAGTAGAATGGAAACAAACACAAAAACCCACACCCAGCAGAGTAGAATGGAAAGAAACACAGAAACCCACACCCCAGCAGAGTAGAATGGAAACAAACACAAAAACCGGCACCCAGGCAGGGGGTAAGAACCTTCGAATAAAGTCCCCTTGAAACAACAAAAAATTCGCGAAAAATAGAAAAAACGACCGAAAGTGAAAAAAAAAACTTGATACAAAGCGTAAGAAGACAAGAATCTACAATGTGATAAGGAAAGTTCAAATCGATAAGTATGCAGAGATGACGTCACAAGCGAGAAATGACTAAAATCAATGGAAAAGTCAAAAACGCTCTAAAATCGGTTCTAAGAGACCAAATCAGACAGTTTAAAGTGCTACACCCATGTAATCGAATGCCAGGAACCCGATTCAAGCGTCAAAATCGCCAAAAAGTGACCCGCTCCAGAGATATAAGCCAAAAAGTGTCGAAAAGTGCCAAAAAACGCAATCGGACCTCTGAGAGGACAGAAAGACCCCGATCTATAGAAATGACCACTCAGGTAGAATGACACAATCCCCTCTAATGTGAATCAGTTGTCCGCAGTATAAAAAACGCCCCAGACTGAGCAGGCCAAGTAAGAACGTAATCCGTAAAGTTTGCCATGTTATCCTATGAGACTCCTAAGCCTAAAAAGCTCGAAAACACAAAATATTCCAAAAATCACCAAAAATCAAAAAAAGGAGTTAAAGAGTCAAAAAGCACATCAACAGAAAGGGGATGAGTAAAGCTAGGATCTGATCAAAAAAAAGTGAAAAAAAGTCCCCTCTAAGGTAGGGTTAAAAAGCCTCAAAGTTGTAGTGAAATAGCCAAAAAAAGAGACCCCCCAGGGTGAAAAAAAACTGATCAAAGTGACCTTAAGGGACCCAAAAAGACACTGGAAAAAACAAAGTCAAAAAAAGTCCAAAAACAAAGGAGATATAGCAATTTGAAATAATCTCACAATCTCCAAACCCTGGTTTTGCAGGTGACTGACAGACAGAGCTCTCCCCATAGACTTAATGTTAAACCAAGTTCTATCCTGTAGTCGCAATATTGTTAACGCTATGGGAAACAAAAAAGGGTCATAAAATCCGTTCTAATAAAGATAAATCCACGCTTCAAAGGCCTAGTCATATGTTTTCCCACGTGATAAAGCCAATGCAAAAGTCAAAACAGCCAAAAAATGCATACTTTTGGAGTTATAACGAAAAAAGAGCCAAAAACGCAATCGGACCTGAGAGAAACCAAAAAACGCAAAAAAGGTCAAAAAGACACTGTACACCCCTGAAGTATAAAGTATAAAACAGGAATCAGTCGTCCGAATTATAAAAAACGCCCCGAAACTGAGCAGGCCAAGTGAGAACGAATCAGTCAAAATGCCCATGTTAACCTATGGAGAGTCAGACTCAAAAACTGTCGCAAAGCTAAAATCTTCAAAAATTCACCAAAAATAGGAAAATCCACAAAATGTGAGAAAAAAGTTGATAGAACGACACAGAGTACAAGAACGCACAACGTGATAACCAAAGTTTCAATCGATCACTGTGCAGAGATGACGTCACAGGCCAAAAACAGGCAAAATCCACAAAAAGGTGAAAATCGCTATAAAATCGGTTCTAAGAGACAAAAATGGACGGTTTAAAGAGCTACACCCATGTAATCCACTTCAAGGAACCCGAATCCAGCGTCAAAAGCACGAAAAAGTGACCCATTCTAGAGATATTGAGGAAAAACAGCCAAAAACGCAATCGGACCTGAGAGAAGACAAAAAGACCCAAATCTCTGCAAATGACCCCTCTGGTATAAAGAGACATCCCCATGGAACATGAATCAGTCGTCCGAATTATAAAAAACGCCCCGAAAATGAGCAGGCCAAGTGAGAACGAATCAGTCAAGTTACCCATGTTAAAAGACGTATGCTCCATAGACCTAATGTTAAACTAAGTTCTAACCTGTAGTCGCAATAATGTTAACGCTATGGGGAAACAAACATAATCATAAAATCCGTTCTAAGCAACGAAAATGAACGCTTCAAAGACCTAGACATATGTTTTCACACACGACAAAGCCTGTGAAAAAGTCAAAACACCAAAAAAATGCATATTTTTCGAGTTATTAGGAAAAAAGTGCCAAAAACTCAATCGGACCTCTGAGAAACCAAAAAAGGCCAAAAAGGTCAAAAAGACACTCTCCACCCCTAAAGGAATCAGTCTAATACAGGAATCAGTGGCCCGAATTATAAAAAACGCCCCAAACTGAGCAGGCCCAGTGAGAACGAATCAGTCAAGTTTCCCATGTTAAACCTATGAGAAGTAATTGAAAAAAGAGTCATAAAAGGCGACATTTTCAAAAATTCACCAAAAATGAACAGACCCACTTAGAAGAGAAATGAAGACATCCACATGAAGATAGAAACACACATAAAGATCTGATAAAGAAAAAAGAACCAAAAGTCCCCAGTAAAGGGGTCAAAAAAGACCCCCAAAAAAGTGACATCCCCAAATCTTCTATATGAAGGAAAGGTCATAGAGAGACGAAACTTGGCAAACAGACTATTTACACACATTTCGCGAGATACCAGGTGAAAAAAGTCGAAAAAAGTCAAAAACAGAGAAAAAGTCAAAAAACATTCACAGTGACAGGGAGGTGTACATTCAAATCACTAAGAAACAAGCAATCAGTCTTCCCAATTATAAAAAACGCCCAAAACTGAGCAGGCCAAGTGAGAACAAATCAGACAACACAGCCAAGTTAAAGCTATGGAATCTCAGAACAGTGTAGAGTCACACAGCGTCAAAAACAGTTTCCAAATTCAAAGTCCCCCAGCTAAGAAAAAGTAGCCATTCTAGAAAAAAACAAACCTGATCAAAGTGACAAGAGTAGAATAGAAAGAAACACAAAAACCCACACCCAGCAGAGTAGAATGGAAAGAAGCACAGAAACCCACACCCCAGCAGAGTAGAATGGAAACAAACACAAAAACCCACACCCAGCAGAGTAGAATGGAAAGAAACACAGAAACCCACACCCCAGCAGAGTAGAATGGAAACAAACACAAAAACCGGCACCCAGGCAGGGGGTAAGAACCTTCGAATAAAGTCCCCTTGAAACAACAAAAAATTCGCGAAAAATAGAAAAAACGACCGAAAGTGAAAAAAAAAACTTGATACAAAGCGTAAGAAGACAAGAATCTACAATGTGATAAGGAAAGTTCAAATCGATAAGTATGCAGAGATGACGTCACAAGCGAGAAATGACTAAAATCAATGGAAAAGTCAAAAACGCTCTAAAATCGGTTCTAAGAGACCAAATCAGACAGTTTAAAGTGCTACACCCATGTAATCGAATGCCAGGAACCCGATTCAAGCGTCAAAATCGCCAAAAAGTGACCCGCTCCAGAGATATAAGCCAAAAAGTGTCGAAAAGTGCCAAAAAACGCAATCGGACCTCTGAGAGGACAGAAAGACCCCGATCTATAGAAATGACCACTCAGGTAGAATGACACAATCCCCTCTAATGTGAATCAGTTGTCCGCAGTATAAAAAACGCCCCAGACTGAGCAGGCCAAGTAAGAACGTAATCCGTAAAGTTTGCCATGTTATCCTATGAGACTCCTAAGCCTAAAAAGCTCGAAAACACAAAATATTCCAAAAATCACCAAAAATCAAAAAAAGGAGTTAAAGAGTCAAAAAGCACATCAACAGAAAGGGGATGAGTAAAGCTAGGATCTGATCAAAAAAAAGTGAAAAAAAGTCCCCTCTAAGGTAGGGTTAAAAAGCCTCAAAGTTGTAGTGAAATAGCCAAAAAAAGAGACCCCCCAGGGTGAAAAAAAACTGATCAAAGTGACCTTAAGGGACCCAAAAAGACACTGGAAAAAACAAAGTCAAAAAAAGTCCAAAAACAAAGGAGATATAGCAATTTGAAATAATCTCACAATCTCCAAACCCTGGTTTTGCAGGTGACTGACAGACAGAGCTCTCCCCATAGACTTAATGTTAAACCAAGTTCTATCCTGTAGTCGCAATATTGTTAACGCTATGGGAAACAAAAAAGGGTCATAAAATCCGTTCTAATAAAGATAAATCCACGCTTCAAAGGCCTAGTCATATGTTTTCCCACGTGATAAAGCCAATGCAAAAGTCAAAACAGCCAAAAAATGCATACTTTTGGAGTTATAACGAAAAAAGAGCCAAAAACGCAATCGGACCTGAGAGAAACCAAAAAACGCAAAAAAGGTCAAAAAGACACTGTACACCCCTGAAGTATAAAGTATAAAACAGGAATCAGTCGTCCGAATTATAAAAAACGCCCCGAAACTGAGCAGGCCAAGTGAGAACGAATCAGTCAAAATGCCCATGTTAACCTATGGAGAGTCAGACTCAAAAACTGTCGCAAAGCTAAAATCTTCAAAAATTCACCAAAAATAGGAAAATCCACAAAATGTGAGAAAAAAGTTGATAGAACGACACAGAGTACAAGAACGCACAACGTGATAAGCAAAGTTTCAATCGATCACTGTGCAGAGATGACGTCACAGGCCAAAAACAGGCAAAATCCATAAAAAGGTGAAAATCGCTCTAAAATCGGTTCTAAGAGACCAAAATGAATGGTTTAAAGAGCTATACCCATGTAATCCACTTCAAGGAACCCGACTCCAGCGTCAAAATCCCGAAAAAGTGACCCATTCTAGAGATATTGACGAAAAACAGCCAAAAACGCAATCGGACCTGAGAGAAACCAAAAACACCCAAATCTCAAGAAATGACCCCTCTGGTATAAACAGACATCCCCATGGAACACGAATCAGTCGTCCGAATTATAAAAAACGCCCCAAAACTGAGCAGGCCAAGTGAGAACGAATCAGTAAAGTTTAGCCATGTTAAAAGACGTATTCTCCGTAGACCTAATGTTAAACTAAGTTCTATCCTGTAGTCGCAATAATGTTAACGCTATGGGAAACCAAAAACAGTCATAAAATCTGTTCTAATTGATAAAAATCAACGCTTCAAAGACCTAGATATATGTTTTTGCACACGAGAAAGCCTGTGAAAAAGTCAAAACAGCAAAAAAATGCATATTTTCCGAGTTATTCAGGAAAAAGTGCCAAAAACTCAATCGGACCTCTGAGAAACCAAAAAAGCCCAAATCGGTGAAAAAGACATTCTGGACCCCTAAAGGAATCAGTCTAATACAGGAATCAGTGGTCCGAATTATAAAAAACGCCCCAAAACTGAGCAGGCCCAGTGAGAACGAATCAGTCAAGTTACCCATGTTAAACCTATGAGAAGTCATGGAAGAAACAGTCAGAAAAGGCGACATTTCCAAAAATTCACCAAAAATGAACAGACCCACTTAGAAGAGAAATGAAGACATCCACATGAAGATAGAAACACACATAAAGATCTGATAAGAAAAAAAGAACCAAAAGTCCCCTCTAAAGGGGTCAAAAAAGACCCCCAAAAAAGTGAAGTCCCAAAATCTTCTATATGAAGGAAAGGTCATAGAGAGACGAAACTTGGCAAACAGACTACTTACACACATTTCGCGAGATACCAGGTGAAAAAAGTCGAAAAAAGTCAAAAACACAGAAAAAATCAAAAATCAGTAAAAGTGACAGGGAGGTGTACATCAAAATCACTAAAAAACAAGCAATCAGTCTTCCCAATTATAAAAAACGCCCAAAACTGAGCAGGCCAAGTGAGAACAAATCAGACAACACAGCCAAGTTAAAGCAATGGGATCTCAGAACAGTGTAGAGTCACACAGCGTCAAAAACAGTCCAAATTCAAAGTCCCCCAGCTAATAAAAAGTAGCCGTTCCAGAAAAAAACAAACGTGATCAAAGTGACACCCAGGTGGAGCTTCCAGTAGCCCAAAGTCCCCTGAAACAATAAAGAAACAAACCCACACCAAGGTAAAGAATGGAAACCTTCCACTAGCCCAGAGTCCCCTAAAGCAACAAAAACCCACACCCAGGTGGAGCTTCCAGTAGCCCAAAGTCCCCTGAAACAATAAAGAAACAAACCCACACCAAGGTAAAGAATGGAAACCTTCCACTAGCCCAGAGTCCCCTAAAGCAACAAAAACCCACACCCAGGTGGAGCTTCCAGTAGCCCAAAGTCCCCTGAAACAATAAAGAAACAAACCCACACCAAGGTAAAGAATGGAAACCTTCCACTAGCCCAGAGTCCCCTAAAGCAACAAAAACCCACACCCAGGTGGAGCTTCCAGTAGCCCAAAGTCCCCTGAAACAATAAAGAAACAAACCCACACCAAGGTAAAGAATGGAAACCTTCCACTAGCCCAGAGTCCCCTAAAGCAACAAAAACCCACACCCAGGTGGAGCTTCCAGTAGCCCAAAGTCCCCTGAAACAATAAAGAAACAAACCCACACCAAGGTAAAGAATGGAAACCTTCCACTAGCCCAGAGTCCCCTAAAGCAACAAAAACCCACACCCAGGTGGAGCTTCCAGTAGCCCAAAGTCCCCTGAAACAATAAAGAAACAAACCCACACCAAGGTAAAGAATGGAAACCTTCCACTAGCCCAGAGTCCCCTAAAGCAACAAAAACCCACACCCAGGTGGAGCTTCCAGTAGCCCAAAGTCCCCTGAAACAATAAAGAAACAAACCCACACCAAGGTAAAGAATGGAAACCTTCCACTAGCCCAGAGTCCCCTAAAGCAACAAAAACCCACACCCAGGTGGAGCTTCCAGTAGCCCAAAGTCCCCTGAAACAATAAAGAAACAAACCCACACCAAGGTAAAGAATGGAAACCTTCCACTAGCCCAGAGTCCCCTAAAGCAACAAAAACCCACACCCAGGTGGAGCTTCCAGTAGCCCAAAGTCCCCTGAAACAATAAAGAAACAAACCCACACCAAGGTAAAGAATGGAAACCTTCCACTAGCCCAGAGTCCCCTAAAGCAACAAAAACCCACACCCAGGTGGAGCTTCCAGTAGCCCAAAGTCCCCTGAAACAATAAAGAAACAAACCCACACCAAGGTAAAGAATGGAAACCTTCCACTAGCCCAGAGTCCCCTAAAGCAACAAAAACCCACACCCAGGTGGAGCTTCCAGTAGCCCAAAGTCCCCTGAAACAATAAAGAAACAAACCCACACCAAGGTAAAGAATGGAAACCTTCCACTAGCCCAGAGTCCCCTAAAGCAACAAAAACCCACACCCAGGTGGAGCTTCCAGTAGCCCAAAGTCCCCTGAAACAATAAAGAAACAAACCCACACCAAGGTAAAGAATGGAAACCTTCCACTAGCCCAGAGTCCCCTAAAGCAACAAAAACCCACACCCAGGTGGAGCTTCCAGTAGCCCAAAGTCCCCTGAAACAATAAAGAAACAAACCCACACCAAGGTAAAGAATGGAAACCTTCCACTAGCCCAGAGTCCCCTAAAGCAACAAAAACCCACACCCAGGTGGAGCTTCCAGTAGCCCAAAGTCCCCTGAAACAATAAAGAAACAAACCCACACCAAGGTAAAGAATGGAAACCTTCCACTAGCCCAGAGTCCCCTAAAGCAACAAAAACCCACACCCAGGTGGAGCTTCCAGTAGCCCAAAGTCCCCTGAAACAATAAAGAAACAAACCCACACCAAGGTAAAGAATGGAAACCTTCCACTAGCCCAGAGTCCCCTAAAGCAACAAAAACCCACACCCAGGTGGAGCTTCCAGTAGCCCAAAGTCCCCTGAAACAATAAAGAAACAAACCCACACCAAGGTAAAGAATGGAAACCTTCCACTAGCCCAGAGTCCCCTAAAGCAACAAAAACCCACACCCAGGTGGAGCTTCCAGTAGCCCAAAGTCCCCTGAAACAATAAAGAAACAAACCCACACCAAGGTAAAGAATGGAAACCTTCCACTAGCCCAGAGTCCCCTAAAGCAACAAAAACCCACACCCAGGTGGAGCTTCCAGTAGCCCAAAGTCCCCTGAAACAATAAAGAAACAAACCCACACCAAGGTAAAGAATGGAAACCTTCCACTAGCCCAGAGTCCCCTAAAGCAACAAAAACCCACACCCAGGTGGAGCTTCCAGTAGCCCAAAGTCCCCTGAAACAATAAAGAAACAAACCCACACCAAGGTAAAGAATGGAAACCTTCCACTAGCCCAGAGTCCCCTAAAGCAACAAAAACCCACACCCAGGTGGAGCTTCCAGTAGCCCAAAGTCCCCTGAAACAATAAAGAAACAAACCCACACCAAGGTAAAGAATGGAAACCTTCCACTAGCCCAGAGTCCCCTAAAGCAACAAAAACCCACACCCAGGTGGAGCTTCCAGTAGCCCAAAGTCCCCTGAAACAATAAAGAAACAAACCCACACCAAGGTAAAGAATGGAAACCTTCCACTAGCCCAGAGTCCCCTAAAGCAACAAAAACCCACACCCAGGTGGAGCTTCCAGTAGCCCAAAGTCCCCTGAAACAATAAAGAAACAAACCCACACCAAGGTAAAGAATGGAAACCTTCCACTAGCCCAGAGTCCCCTAAAGCAACAAAAACCCACACCCAGGTGGAGCTTCCAGTAGCCCAAAGTCCCCTGAAACAATAAAGAAACAAACCCACACCAAGGTAAAGAATGGAAACCTTCCACTAGCCCAGAGTCCCCTAAAGCAACAAAAACCCACACCCAGGTGGAGCTTCCAGTAGCCCAAAGTCCCCTGAAACAATAAAGAAACAAACCCACACCAAGGTAAAGAATGGAAACCTTCCACTAGCCCAGAGTCCCCTAAAGCAACAAAAACCCACACCCAGGTGGAGCTTCCAGTAGCCCAAAGTCCCCTGAAACAATAAAGAAACAAACCCACACCAAGGTAAAGAATGGAAACCTTCCACTAGCCCAGAGTCCCCTAAAGCAACAAAAACCCACACCCAGGTGGAGCTTCCAGTAGCCCAAAGTCCCCTGAAACAATAAAGAAACAAACCCACACCAAGGTAAAGAATGGAAACCTTCCACTAGCCCAGAGTCCCCTAAAGCAACAAAAACCCACACCCAGGTGGAGCTTCCAGTAGCCCAAAGTCCCCTGAAACAATAAAGAAACAAACCCACACCAAGGTAAAGAATGGAAACCTTCCACTAGCCCAGAGTCCCCTAAAGCAACAAAAACCCACACCCAGGTGGAGCTTCCAGTAGCCCAAAGTCCCCTGAAACAATAAAGAAACAAACCCACACCAAGGTAAAGAATGGAAACCTTCCACTAGCCCAGAGTCCCCTAAAGCAACAAAAACCCACACCCAGGTGGAGCTTCCAGTAGCCCAAAGTCCCCTGAAACAATAAAGAAACAAACCCACACCAAGGTAAAGAATGGAAACCTTCCACTAGCCCAGAGTCCCCTAAAGCAACAAAAACCCACACCCAGGTGGAGCTTCCAGTAGCCCAAAGTCCCCTGAAACAATAAAGAAACAAACCCACACCAAGGTAAAGAATGGAAACCTTCCACTAGCCCAGAGTCCCCTAAAGCAACAAAAACCCACACCCAGGTGGAGCTTCCAGTAGCCCAAAGTCCCCTGAAACAATAAAGAAACAAACCCACACCAAGGTAAAGAATGGAAACCTTCCACTAGCCCAGAGTCCCCTAAAGCAACAAAAACCCACACCCAGGTGGAGCTTCCAGTAGCCCAAAGTCCCCTGAAACAATAAAGAAACAAACCCACACCAAGGTAAAGAATGGAAACCTTCCACTAGCCCAGAGTCCCCTAAAGCAACAAAAACCCACACCCAGGTGGAGCTTCCAGTAGCCCAAAGTCCCCTGAAACAATAAAGAAACAAACCCACACCAAGGTAAAGAATGGAAACCTTCCACTAGCCCAGAGTCCCCTAAAGCAACAAAAACCCACACCCAGGTGGAGCTTCCAGTAGCCCAAAGTCCCCTGAAACAATAAAGAAACAAACCCACACCAAGGTAAAGAATGGAAACCTTCCACTAGCCCAGAGTCCCCTAAAGCAACAAAAACCCACACCCAGGTGGAGCTTCCAGTAGCCCAAAGTCCCCTGAAACAATAAAGAAACAAACCCACACCAAGGTAAAGAATGGAAACCTTCCACTAGCCCAGAGTCCCCTAAAGCAACAAAAACCCACACCCAGGTGGAGCTTCCAGTAGCCCAAAGTCCCCTGAAACAATAAAGAAACAAACCCACACCAAGGTAAAGAATGGAAACCTTCCACTAGCCCAGAGTCCCCTAAAGCAACAAAAACCCACACCCAGGTGGAGCTTCCAGTAGCCCAAAGTCCCCTGAAACAATAAAGAAACAAACCCACACCAAGGTAAAGAATGGAAACCTTCCACTAGCCCAGAGTCCCCTAAAGCAACAAAAACCCACACCCAGGTGGAGCTTCCAGTAGCCCAAAGTCCCCTGAAACAATAAAGAAACAAACCCACACCAAGGTAAAGAATGGAAACCTTCCACTAGCCCAGAGTCCCCTAAAGCAACAAAAACCCACACCCAGGTGGAGCTTCCAGTAGCCCAAAGTCCCCTGAAACAATAAAGAAACAAACCCACACCAAGGTAAAGAATGGAAACCTTCCACTAGCCCAGAGTCCCCTAAAGCAACAAAAACCCACACCCAGGTGGAGCTTCCAGTAGCCCAAAGTCCCCTGAAACAATAAAGAAACAAACCCACACCAAGGTAAAGAATGGAAACCTTCCACTAGCCCAGAGTCCCCTAAAGCAACAAAAACCCACACCCAGGTGGAGCTTCCAGTAGCCCAAAGTCCCCTGAAACAATAAAGAAACAAACCCACACCAAGGTAAAGAATGGAAACCTTCCACTAGCCCAGAGTCCCCTAAAGCAACAAAAACCCACACCCAGGTGGAGCTTCCAGTAGCCCAAAGTCCCCTGAAACAATAAAGAAACAAACCCACACCAAGGTAAAGAATGGAAACCTTCCACTAGCCCAGAGTCCCCTAAAGCAACAAAAACCCACACCCAGGTGGAGCTTCCAGTAGCCCAAAGTCCCCTGAAACAATAAAGAAACAAACCCACACCAAGGTAAAGAATGGAAACCTTCCACTAGCCCAGAGTCCCCTAAAGCAACAAAAACCCACACCCAGGTGGAGCTTCCAGTAGCCCAAAGTCCCCTGAAACAATAAAGAAACAAACCCACACCAAGGTAAAGAATGGAAACCTTCCACTAGCCCAGAGTCCCCTAAAGCAACAAAAACCCACACCCAGGTGGAGCTTCCAGTAGCCCAAAGTCCCCTGAAACAATAAAGAAACAAACCCACACCAAGGTAAAGAATGGAAACCTTCCACTAGCCCAGAGTCCCCTAAAGCAACAAAAACCCACACCCAGGTGGAGCTTCCAGTAGCCCAAAGTCCCCTGAAACAATAAAGAAACAAACCCACACCAAGGTAAAGAATGGAAACCTTCCACTAGCCCAGAGTCCCTAAAGCAACAAAAACCCACACCCAGGTGGAGCTTCCAGTAGCCCAAAGTCCCCTGAAACAATAAAGAAACAAACCCACACCAAGGTAAAGAATGGAAACCTTCCACTAGCCCAGAGTCCCCTAAAGCAACAAAAACCCACACCCAGGTGGAGCTTCCAGTAGCCCAAAGTCCCCTGAAACAATAAAGAAACAAACCCACACCAAGGTAAAGAATGGAAACCTTCCACTAGCCCAGAGTCCCCTAAAGCAACAAAAACCCACACCCAGGTGGAGCTTCCAGTAGCCCAAAGTCCCCTGAAACAATAAAGAAACAAACCCACACCAAGGTAAAGAATGGAAACCTTCCACTAGCCCAGAGTCCCCTAAAGCAACAAAAACCCACACCCAGGTGGAGCTTCCAGTAGCCCAAAGTCCCCTGAAACAATAAAGAAACAAACCCACACCAAGGTAAAGAATGGAAACCTTCCACTAGCCCAGAGTCCCCTAAAGCAACAAAAACCACACCCAGGTGGAGCTTCCAGTAGCCCAAAGTCCCCTGAAACAATAAAGAAACAAACCCACACCAAGGTAAAGAATGGAAACCTTCCACTAGCCCAGAGTCCCCTAAAGCAACAAAAACCCACACCCAGGTGGAGCTTCCAGTAGCCCAAAGTCCCCTGAAACAATAAAGAAACAAACCCACACCAAGGTAAAGAATGGAAACCTTCCACTAGCCCAGAGTCCCCTAAAGCAACAAAAACCCCACACCCAGGTGGAGCTTCCAGTAGCCCAAAGTCCCCTGAAACAATAAAGAAACAAACCCACACCAAGGTAAAGAATGGAAACCTTCCACTAGCCCAGAGTCCCCTAAAGCAACAAAAACCCACACCCAGGTGGAGCTTCCAGTAGCCCAAAGTCCCCTGAAACAATAAAGAAACAAACCCACCAACCCCCAAGGTAAAGAATGGAAACCTTCCACTAGCCCAGAGTCCCCTAAAGCAACAAAAACCCACACCCAGGTGGAGCTTCCAGTAGCCCAAAGTCCCCTGAAACAATAAAGAAACAAACCCACACCAAGGTAAAGAATGGAAACCTTCCACTAGCCCAGAGTCCCCTAAAGCAACAAAAACCCACACCAGGTGGAGCTTCCAGTAGCCCAAAGTCCCCTGAAACAATAAAGAAACAAACCCCACACCAAGGTAAAGAATGGAAACCTTCCACTAGCCCAGAGTCCCCTAAAGCAACAAAAACCCACACCCAGGTGGAGCTTCCAGTAGCCCAAAGTCCCCTGAAACAATAAAGAAACAAACCCACACCAAGGTAAAGAATGGAAACCTTCCACTAGCCCAGAGTCCCCTAAAGCAACAAAAACCCACACCCAGGTGGAGCTTCCAGTAGCCCAAAGTCCCCTGAAACAATAAAGAAACAAACCCACACCAAGGTAAAGAATGGAAACCTTCCACTAGCCCAGAGTCCCCTAAAGCAACAAAAACCCACACCCAGGTGGAGCTTCCAGTAGCCCAAAGTCCCCTGAAACAATAAAGAAACAAACCCACACCAAGGTAAAGAATGGAAACCTTCCACTAGCCCAGAGTCCCCTAAAGCAACAAAAACCCACACCCAGGTGGAGCTTCCAGTAGCCCAAAGTCCCCTGAAACAATAAAGAAACAAACCCACACCAAGGTAAAGAATGGAAACCTTCCACTAGCCCAGAGTCCCCTAAAGCAACAAAAACCCACACCCAGGTGGAGCTTCCAGTAGCCCAAAGTCCCCTGAAACAATAAAGAAACAAACCCACACCAAGGTAAAGAATGGAAACCTTCCACTAGCCCAGAGTCCCCTAAAGCAACAAAAACCCACACCCAGGTGGAGCTTCCAGTAGCCCAAAGTCCCCTGAAACAATAAAGAAACAAACCCACACCAAGGTAAAGAATGGAAACCTTCCACTAGCCCAGAGTCCCCTAAAGCAACAAAAACCCACACCCAGGTGGAGCTTCCAGTAGCCCAAAGTCCCCTGAAACAATAAAGAAACAAACCCACACCAAGGTAAAGAATGGAAACCTTCCACTAGCCCAGAGTCCCCTAAAGCAACAAAAACCCACACCCAGGTGGAGCTTCCAGTAGCCCAAAGTCCCCTGAAACAATAAAGAAACAAACCCACACCAAGGTAAAGAATGGAAACCTTCCACTAGCCCAGAGTCCCCTAAAGCAACAAAAACCCACACCCAGGTGGAGCTTCCAGTAGCCCAAAGTCCCCTGAAACAATAAAGAAACAAACCCACACCAAGGTAAAGAATGGAAACCTTCCACTAGCCCAGAGTCCCCTAAAGCAACAAAAACCCACACCCAGGTGGAGCTTCCAGTAGCCCAAAGTCCCCTGAAACAATAAAGAAACAAACCCACACCAAGGTAAAGAATGGAAACCTTCCACTAGCCCAGAGTCCCCTAAGCAACAAAAACCCACACCCAGGTGAGCTTCCAGTAGCCCAAAGTCCCCTGAAACAATAAAGAAACAAACCCACACCAAGGTAAAGAATGGAAACCTTCCACTAGCCCAGAGTCCCCTAAAGCAACAAAAACCCACACCCAGGTGGAGCTTCCAGTAGCCCAAAGTCCCCTGAAACAATAAAGAAACAAACCCACACCAAGGTAAAGAATGGAAACCTTCCACTAGCCCAGAGTCCCCTAAAGCAACAAAAACCCACACCCAGGTGGAGCTTCCAGTAGCCCAAAGTCCCCTGAAACAATAAAGAAACAAACCCACACCAAGGTAAAGAATGGAAACCTTCCACTAGCCCAGAGTCCCCTAAAGCAACAAAAACCCACACCCAGGTGGAGCTTCCAGTAGCCCAAAGTCCCCTGAAACAATAAAGAAACAAACCCACACCAAGGTAAAGAATGGAAACCTTCCACTAGCCCAGAGTCCCCTAAAGCAACAAAAACCCACACCCAGGTGGAGCTTCCAGTAGCCCAAAGTCCCCTGAAACAATAAAGAAACAAACCCACACCAAGGTAAAGAATGGAAACCTTCCACTAGCCCAGAGTCCCCTAAAGCAACAAAAACCCACCCAGGTGGAGCTTCCAGTAGCCCAAAGTCCCCTGAAACAATAAAGAAACAAACCCACACCAAGGTAAAGAATGGAAACCTTCCACTAGCCCAGAGTCCCCTAAAGCAACAAAAACCCACACCCAGGTGGAGCTTCCAGTAGCCCAAAGTCCCCTGAAACAATAAAGAAACAAACCCACACCAAGGTAAAGAATGGAAACCTTCCACTAGCCCAGAGTCCCCTAAAGCAACAAAAACCCACACCCAGGTGGAGCTTCCAGTAGCCCAAAGTCCCCTGAAACAATAAAGAAACAAACCCACACCAAGGTAAAGAATGGAAACCTTCCACTAGCCCAGAGTCCCCTAAAGCAACAAAAACCCACACCCAGGTGGAGCTTCCAGTAGCCCAAAGTCCCCTGAAACAATAAAGAAACAAACCCACACCAAGGTAAAGAATGGAAACCTTCCACTAGCCCAGAGTCCCCTAAAGCAACAAAAACCCACACCCAGGTGGAGCTTCCAGTAGCCCAAAGTCCCCTGAAACAATAAAGAAACAAACCCACACCAAGGTAAAGAATGGAAACCTTCCACTAGCCCAGAGTCCCCTAAAGCAACAAAAACCCACACCCAGGTGGAGCTTCCAGTAGCCCAAAGTCCCCTGAAACAATAAAGAAACAAACCCACACCAAGGTAAAGAATGGAAACCTTCCACTAGCCCAGAGTCCCCTAAAGCAACAAAAACCCACACCCAGGTGGAGCTTCCAGTAGCCCAAAGTCCCCTGAAACAATAAAGAAACAAACCCACACCAAGGTAAAGAATGGAAACCTTCCACTAGCCCAGAGTCCCCTAAAGCAACAAAAACCCACACCCAGGTGGAGCTTCCAGTAGCCCAAAGTCCCCTGAAACAATAAAGAAACAAACCCACACCAAGGTAAAGAATGGAAACCTTCCACTAGCCCAGAGTCCCCTAAAGCAACAAAAACCCACACCCAGGTGGAGCTTCCAGTAGCCCAAAGTCCCCTGAAACAATAAAGAAACAAACCCACACCAAGGTAAAGAATGGAAACCTTCCACTAGCCCAGAGTCCCCTAAAGCAACAAAAACCCACACCCAGGTGGAGCTTCCAGTAGCCCAAAGTCCCCTGAAACAATAAAGAAACAAACCCACACCAAGGTAAAGAATGGAAACCTTCCACTAGCCCAGAGTCCCCTAAAGCAACAAAAACCCACACCCAGGTGGAGCTTCCAGTAGCCCAAAGTCCCCTGAAACAATAAAGAAACAAACCCACACCAAGGTAAAGAATGGAAACCTTCCACTAGCCCAGAGTCCCCTAAAGCAACAAAAACCCACACCCAGGTGGAGCTTCCAGTAGCCCAAAGTCCCCTGAAACAATAAAGAAACAAACCCACACCAAGGTAAAGAATGGAAACCTTCCACTAGCCCAGAGTCCCCTAAAGCAACAAAAACCCACACCCAGGTGGAGCTTCCAGTAGCCCAAAGTCCCCTGAAACAATAAAGAAACAAACCCACACCAAGGTAAAGAATGGAAACCTTCCACTAGCCCAGAGTCCCCTAAAGCAACAAAAACCCACACCCAGGTGGAGCTTCCAGTAGCCCAAAGTCCCCTGAAACAATAAAGAAACAAACCCACACCAAGGTAAAGAATGGAAACCTTCCACTAGCCCAGAGTCCCCTAAAGCAACAAAAACCCACACCCAGGTGGAGCTTCCAGTAGCCCAAAGTCCCCTGAAACAATAAAGAAACAAACCCACACCAAGGTAAAGAATGGAAACCTTCCACTAGCCCAGAGTCCCCTAAAGCAACAAAAACCCACACCCAGGTGGAGCTTCCAGTAGCCCAAAGTCCCCTGAAACAATAAAGAAACAAACCCACACCAAGGTAAAGAATGGAAACCTTCCACTAGCCCAGAGTCCCCTAAAGCAACAAAAACCCACACCCAGGTGGAGCTTCCAGTAGCCCAAAGTCCCCTGAAACAATAAAGAAACAAACCCACACCAAGGTAAAGAATGGAAACCTTCCACTAGCCCAGAGTCCCCTAAAGCAACAAAAACCCACACCCAGGTGGAGCTTCCAGTAGCCCAAAGTCCCCTGAAACAATAAAGAAACAAACCCACACCAAGGTAAAGAATGGAAACCTTCCACTAGCCCAGAGTCCCCTAAAGCAACAAAAACCCACACCCAGGTGGAGCTTCCAGTAGCCCAAAGTCCCCTGAAACAATAAAGAAACAAACCCACACCAAGGTAAAGAATGGAAACCTTCCACTAGCCCAGAGTCCCCTAAAGCAACAAAAACCCACACCCAGGTGGAGCTTCCAGTAGCCCAAAGTCCCCTGAAACAATAAAGAAACAAACCCACACCAAGGTAAAGAATGGAAACCTTCCACTAGCCCAGAGTCCCCTAAAGCAACAAAAACCCACACCCAGGTGGAGCTTCCAGTAGCCCAAAGTCCCCTGAAACAATAAAGAAACAAACCCACACCAAGGTAAAGAATGGAAACCTTCCACTAGCCCAGAGTCCCCTAAAGCAACAAAAACCCACACCCAGGTGGAGCTTCCAGTAGCCCAAAGTCCCTGAAACAATAAAGAAACAAACCCACACCAAGGTAAAGAATGGAAACCTTCCACTAGCCCAGAGTCCCCTAAAGCAACAAAAACCCACACCCAGGTGGAGCTTCCAGTAGCCCAAAGTCCCCTGAAACAATAAAGAAACAAACCCACACCAAGGTAAAGAATGGAAACCTTCCACTAGCCCAGAGTCCCCTAAAGCAACAAAAACCCACACCCAGGTGGAGCTTCCAGTAGCCCAAAGTCCCCTGAAACAATAAAGAAACAAACCCACACCAAGGTAAAGAATGGAAACCTTCCACTAGCCCAGAGTCCCCTAAAGCAACAAAAACCCACACCCAGGTGGAGCTTCCAGTAGCCCAAAGTCCCCTGAAACAATAAAGAAACAAACCCACACCAAGGTAAAGAATGGAAACCTTCCACTAGCCCAGAGTCCCCTAAAGCAACAAAAACCCACACCCAGGTGGAGCTTCCAGTAGCCCAAAGTCCCCTGAAACAATAAAGAAACAAACCCACACCAAGGTAAAGAATGGAAACCTTCCACTAGCCCAGAGTCCCCTAAAGCAACAAAAACCCACACCCAGGTGGAGCTTCCAGTAGCCCAAAGTCCCCTGAAACAATAAAGAAACAAACCCACACCAAGGTAAAGAATGGAAACCTTCCACTAGCCCAGAGTCCCCTAAAGCAACAAAAACCCACACCCAGGTGGAGCTTCCAGTAGCCCAAAGTCCCCTGAAACAATAAAGAAACAAACCCACACCAAGGTAAAGAATGGAAACCTTCCACTAGCCCAGAGTCCCCTAAAGCAACAAAAACCCACACCCAGGTGGAGCTTCCAGTAGCCCAAAGTCCCCTGAAACAATAAAGAAACAAACCCACACCAAGGTAAAGAATGGAAACCTTCCACTAGCCCAGAGTCCCCTAAAGCAACAAAAACCCACACCCAGGTGGAGCTTCCAGTAGCCCAAAGTCCCCTGAAACAATAAAGAAACAAACCCACACCAAGGTAAAGAATGGAAACCTTCCACTAGCCCAGAGTCCCCTAAAGCAACAAAAACCCACACCCAGGTGGAGCTTCCAGTAGCCCAAAGTCCCCTGAAACAATAAAGAAACAAACCCACACCAAGGTAAAGAATGGAAACCTTCCACTAGCCCAGAGTCCCCTAAAGCAACAAAAACCCACACCCAGGTGGAGCTTCCAGTAGCCCAAAGTCCCCTGAAACAATAAAGAAACAAACCCACACCAAGGTAAAGAATGGAAACCTTCCACTAGCCCAGAGTCCCCTAAAGCAACAAAAACCCACACCCAGGTGGAGCTTCCAGTAGCCCAAAGTCCCCTGAAACAATAAAGAAACAAACCCACACCAAGGTAAAGAATGGAAACCTTCCACTAGCCCAGAGTCCCCTAAAGCAACAAAAACCCACACCCAGGTGGAGCTTCCAGTAGCCCAAAGTCCCCTGAAACAATAAAGAAACAAACCCACACCAAGGTAAAGAATGGAAACCTTCCACTAGCCCAGAGTCCCCTAAAGCAACAAAAACCCACACCCAGGTGGAGCTTCCAGTAGCCCAAAGTCCCCTGAAACAATAAAGAAACAAACCCACACCAAGGTAAAGAATGGAAACCTTCCACTAGCCCAGAGTCCCCTAAAGCAACAAAAACCCACACCCAGGTGGAGCTTCCAGTAGCCCAAAGTCCCCTGAAACAATAAAGAAACAAACCCACACCAAGGTAAAGAATGGAAACCTTCCACTAGCCCAGAGTCCCCTAAAGCAACAAAAACCCACACCCAGGTGGAGCTTCCAGTAGCCCAAAGTCCCCTGAAACAATAAAGAAACAAACCCACACCAAGGTAAAGAATGGAAACCTTCCACTAGCCCAGAGTCCCCTAAAGCAACAAAAACCCACACCCAGGTGGAGCTTCCAGTAGCCCAAAGTCCCCTGAAACAATAAAGAAACAAACCCACACCAAGGTAAAGAATGGAAACCTTCCACTAGCCCAGAGTCCCCTAAAGCAACAAAAACCCACACCCAGGTGGAGCTTCCAGTAGCCCAAAGTCCCCTGAAACAATAAAGAAACAAACCCACACCAAGGTAAAGAATGGAAACCTTCCACTAGCCCAGAGTCCCCTAAAGCAACAAAAACCCACACCCAGGTGGAGCTTCCAGTAGCCCAAAGTCCCCTGAAACAATAAAGAAACAAACCCACACCAAGGTAAAGAATGGAAACCTTCCACTAGCCCAGAGTCCCCTAAAGCAACAAAAACCCACACCCAGGTGGAGCTTCCAGTAGCCCAAAGTCCCCTGAAACAATAAAGAAACAAACCCACACCAAGGTAAAGAATGGAAACCTTCCACTAGCCCAGAGTCCCCTAAAGCAACAAAAACCCACACCCAGGTGGAGCTTCCAGTAGCCCAAAGTCCCCTGAAACAATAAAGAAACAAACCCACACCAAGGTAAAGAATGGAAACCTTCCACTAGCCCAGAGTCCCCTAAAGCAACAAAAACCCACACCCAGGTGGAGCTTCCAGTAGCCCAAAGTCCCCTGAAACAATAAAGAAACAAACCCACACCAAGGTAAAGAATGGAAACCTTCCACTAGCCCAGAGTCCCCTAAAGCAACAAAAACCCACACCCAGGTGGAGCTTCCAGTAGCCCAAAGTCCCCTGAAACAATAAAGAAACAAACCCACACCAAGGTAAAGAATGGAAACCTTCCACTAGCCCAGAGTCCCCTAAAGCAACAAAAACCCACACCCAGGTGGAGCTTCCAGTAGCCCAAAGTCCCCTGAAACAATAAAGAAACAAACCCACACCAAGGTAAAGAATGGAAACCTTCCACTAGCCCAGAGTCCCCTAAAGCAACAAAAACCCACACCCAGGTGGAGCTTCCAGTAGCCCAAAGTCCCCTGAAACAATAAAGAAACAAACCCACACCAAGGTAAAGAATGGAAACCTTCCACTAGCCCAGAGTCCCCTAAAGCAACAAAAACCCACACCCAGGTGGAGCTTCCAGTAGCCCAAAGTCCCCTGAAACAATAAAGAAACAAACCCACACCAAGGTAAAGAATGGAAACCTTCCACTAGCCCAGAGTCCCCTAAAGCAACAAAAACCCACACCCAGGTGGAGCTTCCAGTAGCCCAAAGTCCCCTGAAACAATAAAGAAACAAACCCACACCAAGGTAAAGAATGGAAACCTTCCACTAGCCCAGAGTCCCCTAAAGCAACAAAAACCCACACCCAGGTGGAGCTTCCAGTAGCCCAAAGTCCCCTGAAACAATAAAGAAACAAACCCACACCAAGGTAAAGAATGGAAACCTTCCACTAGCCCAGAGTCCCCTAAAGCAACAAAAACCCACACCCAGGTGGAGCTTCCAGTAGCCCAAAGTCCCCTGAAACAATAAAGAAACAAACCCACACCAAGGTAAAGAATGGAAACCTTCCACTAGCCCAGAGTCCCCTAAAGCAACAAAAACCCACACCCAGGTGGAGCTTCCAGTAGCCCAAAGTCCCCTGAAACAATAAAGAAACAAACCCACACCAAGGTAAAGAATGGAAACCTTCCACTAGCCCAGAGTCCCCTAAAGCAACAAAAACCCACACCCAGGTGGAGCTTCCAGTAGCCCAAAGTCCCCTGAAACAATAAAGAAACAAACCCACACCAAGGTAAAGAATGGAAACCTTCCACTAGCCCAGAGTCCCCTAAAGCAACAAAAACCCACACCCAGGTGGAGCTTCCAGTAGCCCAAAGTCCCCTGAAACAATAAAGAAACAAACCCACACCAAGGTAAAGAATGGAAACCTTCCACTAGCCCAGAGTCCCCTAAAGCAACAAAAACCCACACCCAGGTGGAGCTTCCAGTAGCCCAAAGTCCCTGAAACAATAAAGAAACAAACCCACACCAAGGTAAAGAATGGAAACCTTCCACTAGCCCAGAGTCCCCTAAAGCAACAAAAACCCACACCCAGGTGGAGCTTCCAGTAGCCCAAAGTCCCCTGAAACAATAAAGAAACAAACCCACACCAAGGTAAAGAATGGAAACCTTCCACTAGCCCAGAGTCCCCTAAAGCAACAAAAACCCACACCCAGGTGGAGCTTCCAGTAGCCCAAAGTCCCCTGAAACAATAAAGAAACAAACCCACACCAAGGTAAAGAATGGAAACCTTCCACTAGCCCAGAGTCCCCTAAAGCAACAAAAACCCACACCCAGGTGGAGCTTCCAGTAGCCCAAAGTCCCCTGAAACAATAAAGAAACAAACCCACACCAAGGTAAAGAATGGAAACCTTCCACTAGCCCAGAGTCCCCTAAAGCAACAAAAACCCACACCCAGGTGGAGCTTCCAGTAGCCCAAAGTCCCCTGAAACAATAAAGAAACAAACCCACACCAAGGTAAAGAATGGAAACCTTCCACTAGCCCAGAGTCCCCTAAAGCAACAAAAACCCACACCCAGGTGGAGCTTCCAGTAGCCCAAAGTCCCCTGAAACAATAAAGAAACAAACCCACACCAAGGTAAAGAATGGAAACCTTCCACTAGCCCAGAGTCCCCTAAAGCAACAAAAACCCACACCCAGGTGGAGCTTCCAGTAGCCCAAAGTCCCCTGAAACAATAAAGAAACAAACCCACACCAAGGTAAAGAATGGAAACCTTCCACTAGCCCAGAGTCCCCTAAAGCAACAAAAACCCACACCCAGGTGGAGCTTCCAGTAGCCCAAAGTCCCCTGAAACAATAAAGAAACAAACCCACACCAAGGTAAAGAATGGAAACCTTCCACTAGCCCAGAGTCCCCTAAAGCAACAAAAACCCACACCCAGGTGGAGCTTCCAGTAGCCCAAAGTCCCCTGAAACAATAAAGAAACAAACCCACACCAAGGTAAAGAATGGAAACCTTCCACTAGCCCAGAGTCCCCTAAAGCAACAAAAACCCACACCCAGGTGGAGCTTCCAGTAGCCCAAAGTCCCCTGAAACAATAAAGAAACAAACCCACACCAAGGTAAAGAATGGAAACCTTCCACTAGCCCAGAGTCCCCTAAAGCAACAAAAACCCACACCCAGGTGGAGCTTCCAGTAGCCCAAAGTCCCCTGAAACAATAAAGAAACAAACCCACACCAAGGTAAAGAATGGAAACCTTCCACTAGCCCAGAGTCCCCTAAAGCAACAAAAACCCACACCCAGGTGGAGCTTCCAGTAGCCCAAAGTCCCCTGAAACAATAAAGAAACAAACCCACACCAAGGTAAAGAATGGAAACCTTCCACTAGCCCAGAGTCCCCTAAAGCAACAAAAACCCACACCCAGGTGGAGCTTCCAGTAGCCCAAAGTCCCCTGAAACAATAAAGAAACAAACCCACACCAAGGTAAAGAATGGAAACCTTCCACTAGCCCAGAGTCCCCTAAAGCAACAAAAACCCACACCCAGGTGGAGCTTCCAGTAGCCCAAAGTCCCCTGAAACAATAAAGAAACAAACCCACACCAAGGTAAAGAATGGAAACCTTCCACTAGCCCAGAGTCCCCTAAAGCAACAAAAACCCACACCCAGGTGGAGCTTCCAGTAGCCCAAAGTCCCCTGAAACAATAAAGAAACAAACCCACACCAAGGTAAAGAATGGAAACCTTCCACTAGCCCAGAGTCCCCTAAAGCAACAAAAACCCACACCCAGGTGGAGCTTCCAGTAGCCCAAAGTCCCCTGAAACAATAAAGAAACAAACCCACACCAAGGTAAAGAATGGAAACCTTCCACTAGCCCAGAGTCCCCTAAAGCAACAAAAACCCACACCCAGGTGGAGCTTCCAGTAGCCCAAAGTCCCCTGAAACAATAAAGAAACAAACCCACACCAAGGTAAAGAATGGAAACCTTCCACTAGCCCAGAGTCCCCTAAAGCAACAAAAACCCACACCCAGGTGGAGCTTCCAGTAGCCCAAAGTCCCCTGAAACAATAAAGAAACAAACCCACACCAAGGTAAAGAATGGAAACCTTCCACTAGCCCAGAGTCCCCTAAAGCAACAAAAACCCACACCCAGGTGGAGCTTCCAGTAGCCCAAAGTCCCCTGAAACAATAAAGAAACAAACCCACACCAAGGTAAAGAATGGAAACCTTCCACTAGCCCAGAGTCCCCTAAAGCAACAAAAACCCACACCCAGGTGGAGCTTCCAGTAGCCCAAAGTCCCCTGAAACAATAAAGAAACAAACCCACACCAAGG